>NNCF01126633.1:326014-336716 GCA_002313205.1 Laupala kohalensis | reverse complement strand
GAGAGTGTGTGCGCGCGCGAATACGTGTGTGTGTGTGTGTGAGAGAGAGTGTGTGCGCGCGAATACGTGAGTGAATGTGTGTGAATGTGTGTGAATGTGTGTGTGTGTGAATGTGTGTGAATGTGTGTGTGTGTGAATGTGTGTGTGTGAATGGGTGTGTGTGTGAATGGGTGTGTGTGTGAATGTGTGTGTGAATGTGTGTGTGTGTGAATGTGTGTGTGAATGTGTGTGTGTGTGAATGTGAATGTGTGTGAATGTGAATGTGTGTGAATGTGTGTGAATGTGAATGTGTGTGTGTGAATGTGTGTGTGTGAATGTGTGTGTGTGAATGTGTGTGTGTGAATGTGTGTGTGTGTGAATGTGTGTGTGTGTGAGTGTGTGAGTGTGTGTATGTGAGTGTGTGAGTGTGTGTATGTGAGTGTGTGAGTGTGTGTATGTGAGTGTGTGTATGTGAGTGTGTGAGTGTGTGTATGTGAGTGTGTGTATGTGAGTGTGTGAGTGTGTGTATGTGAGTGTGTGTGTATGTGAGTGTGTGTGTATGTGAGTGTGTGTGTATGTGAGTGTGTGTGTATGTGAGTGTGTATGTGAGTGTGAGTGTGAACGTCGTCTTCCCCTCATACGCTGTATACTGTATACTGTATACTGTATGCTCATATTTACTGTATCTGTTCATACTGGAGCCGCATATAACAAGTTTGACAAGATCACAGATGCTAGGAACTTACTCCGATTATGTCGCGAACCTCCGATGTTCCGCATTATGTGTGACAGGGCGGTCACAAAGTTTGCGGTCTTTCCATTCGCACACTACAGGTGTTCCTTGAAGTTTAGTGGTGAGTCAATCACTACCCGAAGATATCTCACCGAGGGCTAGGAACGAATCTCTGAATCTCCAACAGTCAGAGTTATGGACTCGGTAACCTTTCGGTTTGGTGGTTCGCGGGTGTCAGGTCAACAGTCGGAAGCCATCCGCGAATGATCGCAACACTCATCCACTACACATGTCACTTCATCCGCGAAACCAATTACAATCTCACCTTTCGGCATCCCAAGCCTGAGGATGGCATCGTACACGATGTTCCACAGGATATGGCCCCGCACTCACCCCTGTAGTACACCATCGTAATGCAGTGTATTCTTGGTCCCTCCTCAGTATTATACATGTGGAGTTTGCCTCTGAAGTAATTCCCAGGGATTCGTATAATGTACGACGGTGTCCCAATGACCTTCAGTGCTTCCATTATGCAGCTCCACCTTGTCGAGTTAAAAACGTTTTCCACATCGAGGGTTTCGATGGCACAATAGTACTCACTACCCCTATTCCACCTCTTGCCTTGGATATCATTTTGATGAGTCATGCTGACTACCCCTGTGATAGTCCACTGTTAAATGAGACAATATAAATCCAAACTGATTGTCTGTCAATGCGTTTGACCCCTCCGTGAATTGCAGCATTCTAATCAAATCCTTTGCAACACTTAACTATCTGTATCGTCTAATAATGGCTTACCCTTCGAGAGAAACACCAATTGTTGTCGCTTCCATTGTCGGGGGAATATAACTTCGTGCAGGCAAGCTTGTGTACCTGCAGAAAATATTAATGGTGTTTCTTAATTGCTGCCTTGAAGACGACATTGGGAATGCCAATCAGCCCTGGGGCTTTTCTCACATCCACTTTGCTGTAAACTAGCTTCAACTCCTCGAGTGTGATAATAGATATGGATTCTTCAGTGTGTTTCATCGCCACTAAGGTTGGTTGCTGTTGAGGTAACAGAATTGTAACAAATTTCTCCAGCAGCTTAGAGCAGCTTGGCACTAAGCTCGAGGATTTCGTCAGTTGTGCCATAACGATCTTATATGGCCTAACTCAAAGATCCCTGTCTACAGCTTGACATAACTCTTTCCATTCAGCAGGTTGCACATTTAGAAGGACTTTCGGGGCGATTTGAAAGACTCTGCTGCTTACCTCTCGCACGAGACTTCGGTACCGCCGAAGGGAGATAATCTTTTTCATAAGCATTCCTCTGACTTGGAGATTTCATGACCCAATTACGATTAGCAAAACTTGTTATAATTCAGGCCATCAGTCTTCTGATTTCATTGTGGACATTGCCCATGCCTATGACGGACTCTGTAAGCTGATCAATCTGATCATCTATGGTGAGTCTGTCCACATTCTTCTCCTCAGCATTTTTACTTTGGACAGAGCGGAAATCCACCCGTCTGCCACATAAGTGTCACTAGATGACACGTACTCACTACTGACCGTCACGGGTACAGTTTCCTCAACATCGTTTACTTCAAGATTTATGAAATTAACGTGTTCCATAATGTTCCCACGAGAAGCTACACCAGGTATCTCAGAGGCTCCGTTTACGATGCAGATAACCCCCTGCACCATTCAGGCCCTGGCACGAGTCACATTACGCCTTACCTTGGGTCTCAAGAGTAAAAGTAATGGAAGAAGCAAGAAACACACGCCGAAGTCAAGTATGTCAAGTTAATGTTTCAAAAACAGAAAATAACATTTTTGTCATCTATAGTACTATATCTTCTGCCAGGAGCGCATTCAAAACACATGAATACTGAATTTATTTCCTTATCTCAAAAGAGGGTTGCAAGTATATTAATATTCAGTTCCGTTACCACATCATAATCAGCACAATCAGCACAATCGAATATAGTCTGCAACTGAATTGATTTTTTATTGAATATTTCGGAATTATACTCAATATTTTATTGCCGTCCCTTTTTTGGAACAGTCAAAATGCATTAGCGTTAGGTATTTTGATGTAGTATAGGGAATGTATGTTGTCATTTTGGTGACAGTCTAGAATTATTGCTTATTTCAGTAGGTTTATGCATTTTATCTTTAGCATTTATTTATTTATAAAATTGTATAGTCAGAAAAAGTCACGTTTCTAATATTTTAGAAGGTAAAATGTTGATGAAGTGTTTGAAGAATTTTGGTCACTTGATGTTATGGATGTAATTTTGCATCAGAGTATTTTCTAAGCGAAGCAAAAAATTGAATAAAATACGTAATTCATTCTCAAACTTTATTGCATGTCTATAGCAATATATCCAATGTTAAATATTAAATAAAAATTTGAGTCAATTTAATGAAAACCTCTGCTATTATTTCTGCTATTATATGTAAAATATGCGTGCTTAAATGATATTTGGTGACACATTTAGAGGCCCTTTACAGGATGAACTCCGGTCCACCCCAGCCCAAGGACGCTAGTTCATACATTTTTCTCGTAGTTGTTCATTGTAGTTCAAACGCATTTCAAAACCATCACAAAATTTTTCACAGCTACTCAAATAATATATTATTTATTTGAAAATACTGTTTTGGTTTCATTTTGAGGAAAGAAAAATTCTCTTATCTTACTATTATTTCAACATTTCTAAAAGTAATGTGTTTCAATATGTCTTGTTCACAGGCTGCATTGAGGAAGATTGCAACCAACTGTGGAAATCAAATAATTGAAGACTTTGGTGCCCTGGAACTCGTGGAACCTCGACTATTAGACTCATTCTTACTTTACTCATCGCGACAAGAAAGTTACGTATAGATATTTTGAAAAGTGTGTCTTGATTATAAACAATGTTATGTTTTTTGATGGAATGTGCCATGAAGAATATGTGCTGCGCTTAGAGAGCTCTACCAAAACTGCATTTGCAGACAAACCAATACTGTTACAAATAACGATACAATACTGAAAATAAGAATTATAACATCACGCTCTGTATTCTAGCACTTAGAATTGTAAATATGTCCTTTTTTATTTTGTACAGAAGTACTAATATATTCAAATATTCTATGTTACACAAGAGCTTTTGTATCTTATCTGCTGCAAGAACTCTTCCAGTATAGCAAAACATCAGTGACTAGTGATGTTTCAAAATAATGTCTCTTGTTCCTGAAATTATATATTGTAACTTCGTTTCCAGGACAGAAGCTGTTCTGCAATATGAGGGTGCCCGCTCCCTAAAACATCTGCTCTAGGCTGCATAGGGCTGAAGTCATCACGCTCAATTTGTATCACATATGTTTAGTTTCCACATTTTACCGAGATGATTTTAAGATTTACTCACTTTGTATTCATACAGATGCAAGTTTCTATTAATATTTCGTAATTAAGAATTTTGTTTACAATGAGAACTGATACATGAAACGACTTGACTTCTTGGTCATTTTTATAACCGTTTTTGGACAATTTAATCGTCTTACCCTATCACATGAATAGCTTTCTGTTACGTTTCGGTTTGCATGACAGCATTAGACCCGTACATATGGAACATTTCTCTACATCTACATCTGAAAATACTAGTGTGTTAACTAAAATTGATATATAAAAATATTTTCACGCATGAGAGGTTCATATATGCAAGAATATATTCACGTATCAAGCTTTTCAGAAATTTAATTCATTGTAATATAATTACCAATATCTATTTCAGCGATAACATTGATACCACTTTTATTCAGATCCACCCGTACGAACTAAATCTCCTTACAAATAGCGTTAAGCATTACCCCAATAAAATTCTCTACGTTTTTTTTTTGTTTTAGTAATTTTATGTATTTTGTTTTAGTAAGCTTTGGTAAAAGATTTTTATAAATAAGCTTATTTTTTAAAAGCTCTCGCTATAATTCTTTTAATTTTTTAGTTACGTCTTTATATTGTAACTTTTCGTCGTAAATCGCCGACGAGTCCGAAATTCTCCCTTTCTATTTTAGGGAGGGGGTCCGTATTCTCTGCTATACAAGGGAGCCGAAGGAACTACCTATTGCCACAAGACCATTGGAATAACACATTTACAATCATTAAAGACACATTCAAATCATAAGAACCACAAAAAATAAATACAAAAAATGAGAAAAAACAATCTCCAAAATTGTCCTAATCTGGACTTCATCTGTCGGTCGCCATGCGCTTCCGTTCACCGGCACATCGGAAGCAGAGTGGCGCGAGGAAACTGGCGGATAACCGCGGGTCGCACTGCCCGTACTGCACTTCTCGCGAGGATCAGTTGCCTCGGACAAATTCAGAGTGTCGGTCACTCGGCGGAGGGCCGATTCTCGTCGGTGCCCGAAGACGTGTCAGCTACGTGCCTTGGTGAGGCTTCCAACTAGCCAACTCTTCCTCCGGATTCCGACAAGCAACTACCGGACTCTAATCATCTCCGACGGACTCCAAAAAGCGTTTGCGCGAGTGCCGAAAAGTGCCTCTTCATCGCTCGTTCGCCGCAGTCCGACGCCGGTTCCGTCGTCCCATGGCCTCACCGCCGTCTTCTCGTAGGCGGTGTGTGGTCGCGCTCGACTGACCGTCGGTTTGTAGTTTCGCCGGTGAACCGTGTGCGCTGTCGCAGCGAACGGAGCGGGGAATACAAATACCCGCTCATGCGATATCATGAGGTAAATCACATATATTTTAATAGTGCATAATAATTACAAAACATCGGCTATGATCAAAGTACTCCTAGAGACCAATCCATCGAGATCAAACTAGAGGGGTTTTTACATTAAGGCATTGTGGAGTTGGCCTATGGCCACATCCTGGTTTCATCATCAGACCTTGTTCACTATTTGCCTTCTATTCATCAAATCCAAACTAACGAGCCGTAACTCAGAGGGACTAAGTTTAATACAGTGGAGATCCTGTAACTATCTTCACTCTCCATCAACAGATAAGCTCTTAGACATCATAATATTGTGTAGTCATAGTGTTCATATAAGTGTACCAATTCCGATTTCGGGAACTGGTTCATACATTTGAATATTTGACCCAATACAATAACTGCCCTATTAACTAATTATTGAAGCTAAATAAAAGACTGTAAAAATGAGAAATGCCAAGAACAAAAATCCGTGTTTGTTGCGCGAATAAGAGCATATTTAGCTACATTCAAAAACACGCCACAAACATGCAAGGAGATTTTGCCCTCTGCCTCCTCCATTTATTCACATGAATGCGTGTCCATGCGTGAAGAATAAACTTGAATGGATTATATCGAACAATTTTGAACACAAATTGAGTGTGTCGAAATATGGTCGGATGAGGAATAGATTCCGAATAATGTAAGGCACTAAGTGCAAATGTATCATTCAAAGTCTGGTTACAAACTTAAAAACTTGAAGGGATCACTTGAACAGACTTTAACAATTTAAAATACCACTTCAGAGTGTCGAAACATGTGCTTGGGTACAAGTGTATTCCAACACTAATTTGGTTATATTAATTATGAGATTCGTCAATTCATTCCGCGTGATTCTGATTCGTACAAACACACTAGTGATCTCATGTGTCCTTGGTACTTTGCCCTAAATCTCTGAAACTACGCGCGTTGGCTGGAAACCTACTTGAAGGACCTAGAAGAACTTCAACACCCGCACGGCGAGATGGCAAAGAATTTGACGAGGATGTGTGTTTAGTATCTGCTTGAAAGAATTACTAAATACTAAGTACATTATAATACCCCTTTTCAGTACCTCTCGAGCATCTTTTACGTTATGTACAGATCAAGCTCGAACAACGGGAAAGTAAAGGTAAGCGGAGTAGCCGTTGAACTTACTAGTGCGCGAGCGACGTCTATTGCATTTGCATATTGTTGTTTACGTGTAGCATTTTCGGGAATTATGAGAAATTCCGCATAACGTTTCCATGCTTTATCTAGGACTCTTATCTACCACTAAATTTGTATAATTGCATAGTAAACTAGAAATATTAGTAAATTTAATAATGTTCATTGAAGTTGTAAGTTCTGAACTCTAATTTGAAGTGAGGCTAGAACTCGAGGCAGCTCCACCGGTTACGAGGAAATGACAAACATCGTTCACAGCTCGGACAAATTTTGTGGTTGAGTTTTTTTGAACAAATATTTTGCCAGAAACCGCTATTAAACACTGGATGATATCTAATACACCAGTAGAAGAGCCCCACCGGTGGCGCAGGTAGTAGTGTTGTCGCTTCTCACCAAGTCGGGTTCGATTCCCGATGGGGCCAGAAAATTTGTAGCTTTTCACATTAATGTCCCAGTTCACATAGCTGTGACTACTGAAAAGCCAACCTTCCTCCTTCTATCCAGCTCCTGCTTGCATCAATAACTAACCACTTCTACTAACCCCTCCACGTGGGCCAAGTTGTTGGTAAACCTAGCTAAGCGGCCCACCTACTAACAATGACCTACCATTTAATTCCTAACTCCTATCGCTCCATGTAGATAAGCTTCAATAGCTCGCTACATTTCCCATTTACAAATACAAATACACCAGTAGAAGAATCGACAATTTCTTGGTACACGTGACATATTGTTAAAATTTTTTCTTTGGCACAAGCGATTAGAGCCCGCAGGACACTCGAAATTTTGGATTTGTTCATTGCCCAAAGGCGGTTTGCCAATATTTTCCAAAAGGTACCTAAAATTAATACATCGAGCTACCGAAGAAATCTTAGTGTAGTTTCCGCATGATTTTTGGTCATCAAGAATAAATCAGAAGTCACCATCTTATTTACAGTTTGAACAGTTATTTTTTCACCTTAGTTTGGTCTCAGTTCTACCAGTCGTGGAAAAGGTGTTGCTTGATTACTCATAACTCGCAAGGTACACCTAAGAACATGAACAACCAAGAATGTGTGTGAGAAAAAACGTGATCGGATAGGACAATGTAGCATTTGTCATATTATCCAGGTAAATAAATTACTGTTAATTTTTTGAAAACAAGATTTTATATAAAACACTATACCGAAAAGTAAAAAAAATGTCTGTAAAATTGAAAATCAAAAAGGTATAACTACAAAAACGTCCATTCCTTGGCCACTCATCATAGGTACATAAACATACATATTTTTAAAATATGAAATATAAATGGTAAAAGCTTGAGGCGTCATGCGTTCATATTATCGAACACGATTCATTCAATTTCCCACGCATGCTGTCTAACTGACGGCCCGCGAAAGATTTTTTGTGGCCCGCGAGATATAGTACATTTTACATTAAAATTTTACATCAAAAGTTGGGGGCAATAACAATTTAAGCAATAAATCTATGTTGTCAGAATTAATATTTGATGTGACATGCTCGGTGAGAGAAAACAGAAAATTGTGTTAGGGATTACCCGTCATATATTACAATATCAAAATATTTTATTATAATAATAACTATTAAAATACATTGAAAAAATATATATACTATTTAATTTTTCAGCTAGAAATAATATATATTTGTTGATGAGAATCAAAATATCGCGTTTCAGGTAAAAAAAATGACCCATTAGTTTTATTCGTCGGTAACATTTTTCCAAAACATATCCTGTGCCGGCAAGTGTAAAGAAAATAGCCCGCGGATGAAGATAGTTGGACAATGGCCATCGGTATACGGGCTTCAAACATTAAGTTTTCAAGATAATAAAATACACCACAAGAACTTCATAATTTTACAAAAGTGTACAAATCTTTGAAAAATACAGAACAAGTTTCATTCATACAATGGGTCGGCCGCGATATGCACGACGATAAATACTCTGACTTCAGATGATTATTATGTGATTTTATTAGCAGCAAGATAGTAATCACAATTTTCCTCCATTCTTGCAGAGGTTGCATTACACAGGGTTCACTTGGCGATCGTTTGACGAAACAGATTCACTATGCACATACTCCCAACGACGTAATCATAAGGTCTTATCCTGCGCAGGCAACAAACGCGAGCGACAACTTAAAGCGACTAACTGTCCCCCAACCCCCCAACCTGTCTCCCTCTTGTCACTCCCTCCCATTGTGCCCTCTTCCTCTAGGAAGAGATTTGTTTCAGCAGCTGTCGATTTGAACAGCTTTTTTTGCAAGGAAAGCGACCGGTCGACCAAGCCTCGCTTCCTTGTAATGAGTTGTATTGAGGAAGGTAAGACTTTTAAATCTGTAAGTGCGGTACCTCTGGGAAAAGCCATTGATACTAAAATGGGAAAGCTGCAGTCTGTCGTGCGCCAGCGGAACGGAGATATTCTGCTGGAGGCACGTACAGAAAAGCAAATTGATTCTGTATGATCTTTGAATGAAATTGCTGGACTAAAGATAAAGGTAGCAACTCACTCCAGCTTGAACTTGTGCAAAGGAGTGGTTGACCACGATGATTTTGTAAAAGAATCTGATGAAGACCTTAAAGGATTTTTTCTGCCGGAGGTGTCGTTAATATTCACAGAGTCAAGAAAAAGGTGCAGGGGAAGCTCATCCCCTCTTCCACCTTGATTCTCACCTTTGATCGGCCCTCCCTGACAGAGAGCATTTCCTGTGGGTTCTACACCCTGCTTGTTCGCCAATATGTGCCAAATCCTCTGCGCTGCTTCAAGTGCCAGAGATTCGGTCACACATTGGACCGCTGTAAGTCATCTAGCGAAATATCCGTTATTTGTGGTAAACCGTCGCACAAGTCTCCGAGTTCTTCGCCTGCATGCTCTGTGAATTGTCAGGAAAACCATCCTTCCATTTCAAACACATGGCTTAAATATCTGGTGGAGAAGGACATCCAGAGAATCCCTGTTATGGATAGGGTGTCTTTTCCCGAGGCCAGGCGTCGGTATCTGATTAAGAATCCGGTCGCAATAACACAATCTTTTGCAACAGCGGTCAGCGTGAAGAAACCACCTACAGCTTCCTTTAGCTGTCAGGTGGATTTCAAAGATATCCAGAAACCACCGATGTGCAAATATGGAACTCAGGCCAATTTTGACGACTCTTCCGCCTTGAAAGCGGAGTTACTAGGGTGTAAGATAATTATACCTACAAAGTATAAGCTTACACAAAAACGAACATCTGCATCTGCTTCCTTTTCGACTTCCACGACCACCGAGAAACCGCAGTCTGCTGTTAATCGATCCCCCCGACGTCCATCTCAGGGTATATAAAACTAAATTAGTATAAATCACACGATAAAACAATCATGCAAGAAAATAGTTTTTGAAATTGTTATAAGTTATTTAAAAAGTGCTACAGCAATGGCGTGATAAAGTACAAGACGAATTTAACTTTTATTAAAATCAATAAATTCTTTTACAGTGTAGAAGCACTGGTGCAGGAGGTAGTTTTTAACCGCGGATTTGAAGATATTCAATTTCATAATGTCTTTTATATTCTTGGGCAGGGAATTATATAGAACGATTCCCGAATGGTATGGTCCCTTTTGGCAAAGAGTGGTTGACACTCTAGGGCGATGAATATTACTACTATTGCGTGTATAGTGTTCGTGAACGAGACTGTTTCGTATAAAGCAAGGGTGGCACTTCAGTAATTCGGACTTAACAAACACGACTGTTTCATAAATATAAATGCAGGGAAGTGTTAAGATATTTAATTCCTTGAATAAAGGTTTACAAGAGTTTCGGGGGTGAGATTTACAAATTATCCGAACTATCCTTTTCTGAATTCTGAAAGTTTGAATACTCTGACCGAAATTACCCCAGAAGGTAATGCCGTACGTAAATGGGAGTAAACGTTTGCAAAATAAACGCAACGGGAAATACGTGGACTAACTGCTTTAACTAAGTTTCGGAATGCGTAACAAAATTTGCTTAATTGGGAATTAAGATTGTCAACGTGACAATTCCATTTGAGGTTGTCTTGAATATGTAGACCTAAGAATTTTGTATTCATAACAGATTTTAATTGTGTTCCGTTTAAAGAAAGAGAAACCTGGGGTA
>NNCF01126633.1:275968-317507 GCA_002313205.1 Laupala kohalensis | reverse complement strand
CGATTCTGATTGGGAAATTTTTAAAGGGCCTCAAATAATTTCTAACGTTTTCTTGCAACGACGTTTTACTTCCAACGATCTTTCAAACAAGCTGGCTCTTGTTTCGACCCTTCGCACATCTGGGTTTATTTGGTCGGGTTGGGTCGCCTTCCCCATCCCCTCGCAAACTTGCTATTTCTAAAAAGTTGTAAATTTTCTCTGACGCCAAAGGAACCGACAGAGGCCCGCGCCGAACCCAGATGCGACCGCTGCCCTTCATCAATCTCCAACGGCCGTCCTTTTAAATTTCTTCAACTCTCCCTCTCTTTTAAATTTCATTATTCACGAACAAGGATGATTTTATTAACAATTAATTACTGAATTATTCAAATCTCACTATATATATATCAGGACACAATTTTCAAACTCTTATATCAAAGAAGTGACAAGACCGCTGCACAAATTTATGAGCCAAAGATGTAACACAATTACATCTGAGGAACCCAGAATAAAATAAGCACACTCTTTTGGGTGACCTAACCAACACTTAAAACATGTTCGATACAGCGAAAATAAAAAGCACTGGAACACGTAAAAAGCATATATCCCTTTAAATCAAAAAGCGAGGGAGGATTGTCATGCCACTTGGTAGGCATAAAAAAGGTTCTATCTAGCACCCTTCTGCCAATATTAAGTAACGTGGAACTGTTAGATACGTGGCAGGCAAACGATTAATTTTTCTTCAGCATCTACAACTCAGAAACTACTCGAGCGATTGAAGAGAAACAAGAGGCTTTGAAAAAGAAAGAATTTCGCAAAGAAAAAGAAACGCTAAAATAATTAGGGGAAGAGATACAAAGTAATTTTTTAGAGAAAATAATTCTATAGAATTCTAACATGACAGAGCATACTAAGAGGACACCAAATGGAACATACAGTGACAGGAATTGAATACACTCTTGGATCTGGAAAATAAAAAAATACTAAGATTGGTGTTGTAACAAAATAATAACAGCATTAGGAGATGAGAAATTAAAACGTGTACCGTCTGGAACAATAGAGAATCCGGGTTGGAGTAGATTGGATGAAAGAAAGTATTGTGGATCTTGAGGAGAGAATCGTTGGGAAGAGCAGCAAAATAAAAAGCAAATAGAAGAGGTGGAACAGGGTTTGCACTTGGGGATAGAAGAGATTATTAATATAAAAATAAACGAGTATCACGATGTGTGTTTTCGCCGCACGGGAGCATTCGATGTTGTGCTCATGGAAACGCTGGAGAATAGACTAAGGGAATGCAAAACGCTTATATGTGGAACTAATAAACAAACTCTTGGAATATGTGGGAAAGTATTCGAAATCTGGTTCGATTTAACCAGGTAAATGAAATAGTAGACTTGAAAATGTAGAACAATGGACGGGAATTAGTAATGAGATGACGCAGAAGACAGAAGAAATTAGGAGGAAGGTAGAAGATGTGGAAGGCAAATTTACGGTAGGGATAAGAGAGGAGGAGGAGCTGGGATCGAGATTGCATTTGGTTAAGATTGAGAAGAAATTAGAGAAATGTTTGGCACAAGTCCGTGAATAGTGTACAAATGCAATGGCTTGATAGGGAAAAGAAAAATTGATACTAGAGATGAAGAATGAAGGTGAGGAAGCGATAATTGCTTATTTTATTTGTGTTTTGAAAGTATTGAAGCAGAAAAAGATAGCGGTTAAAATATGTGATTTGCGTGAATAGTGAGCAAGGAAATAATAGTAATTTTGCCAATGAAAGGAATAAGGTAAAAAATAGAAAATGTTATGTTGCAAAGTGAGTAGTTAGAAACAAGGACGGAAAATAAAAGAAATTCAAGAATAAAAATTTTTGGAACGGAAAATAATTTAAAAGAAAATGATGGAATAAAACTATTCGCAGATCGCAATATCGATAATGAGAAATTAAGACAGAGATGTAAGAAAAAAATTGGGATAGTCCATAAGGAAAGGAATGTAAAGAACGTTACAGAGAATTGGGTAATACAAGTTGATCCACTAAACTATCTCGATATGAAGACGAAAGGTAAATTTATTTTGCGAAAATACAGTCCACAGAATACAGGAGAACACTGAACCAATAATTTGCTACACATGTCACAAGAATGGGCATAATGCAGTTTGCCGCGAAAAGAATGACATCTGCGGTCATTGTGGAGAGGAAGGGTATTGTAATAAAGAATGCCGCCATAAAGAAGACAAGGTTGTATGGATAAATTGTGCAAGAAAGATTTAGCAATGACCATAAAGTAACGTCACATGAATGTGTTGAATATAAGAGAACTAAAAGAATGATTTTAGATCAATTATGAAGACTAAGCTGGTACAGCACAACATACAGAGGAATGGTACAGGAAAAAGGAAATTATATGATAATACGAAACATTGGATGCATATAGAAGCACATTAATAAACGAGAAAAGTTAGCATACATACTAGTGGGATTTTTTGGTGGACGTGGAAGGAGCAAGCTCTTCACCTGTGGCCCTACGACACCAGGATCCCCACCGGAACCGCGTTAGCATTCCTACAGTGGGGCCTGTTATGATCCATGTGGATTCCTTCGGTGGTTGCACTTTCCCTATTCCCTCGTCCCTTCGACCTTTTGCACAGGAGTCAGATACCCGTGGGATTTAGAGTGGTGGCAGAGGATGGGGGATAGTCAGTTATGTTTATAAATGATAAGAAGAATGCAAAGATGATATTAAGAAATTTAACTGGACCAAATCACCAAATAATTCGATATCAAAAAAGAAACACTTTTTGTTGATGACACTAATTTACTATGTAAATATGCCTACGCTCAAAAGGTTTTGTCTAACCTCTCGGTTTGGTTCCATGTAAATCACCTCATTTTAAACAATGACAAAGCAGTGCATAAGCCAGTTCACAATAGTATCACACAATCTTTACCCCAGGTTTCTCTTTCGTTAAACGGAACGCAATTAAAAACTGTTACTAATACAAAGTTTTAGGTCTTCATATTCAAAACAACCTCAAATGGAATTGTCACGTTGACAATCTTAATTCCAAATTACGCAAATTGTGTTACGCATTACGAATCTTAGTACTGATAGTCCACATATTTCCCGTTGTGTATATTTTGCAAATGTTTACTTCCATTTACGTTACGGCATTANTTCCCGTTGCGTATATTTTGCAAACGTTTACTCCCATTTACGTTACGGCATTACCTTCTGGGGTAATTCCGGTCAGAGTATTCAAACTTTCAGAATTCAGAAGAGGATAGTTCGGATAATTTGTAAATCTCACCCCCGAAACTCTTGTAAACCTTTATTCAAGGAATTAAATATCTTAACACTTCCCTGCATTTATATTTATGAATATATCGTGTTTGTTAAGACCGAATTTCTGAAGCACCACCCTTGTTCCATACAAAACAGTTTTGTTTACGAACATAATACTCTCAATAGGAATAACATTCATCGTCCTAGAGTGTCAACCACTCTTTTCCAAAAAGGACCTTATCATTCGGGAATCGTTCTATGTAATTCCCTCCCAAAAAATATAAAAGATATTATTAAATTGAATCTGATCAAATCCACTGCTAAAAGCTACCTTCTGCACCAGTGCTTCTCCACTGTAAAATAATTTATTGATTTTAATACTAATTAAAGCCAACTTTACCACGCCATTGTTGTAGAACTTTCAAAATATGTGACAATTTCAAAACTATTCTCCAGCATGCTTGTATTGTCTTATTATTCATACAAATCTAGTTATATACACGTATGTACTCAACCCTGGCACGAATGTGTATATTAATTCTGTAGCCCCATTCTGGCTCGGGTTTTTCTCCGGTTTTCATTCGGGTAGAGGCGAATTTTTTTATAAAGACTCGATAGAGGTCTTAGGGTCGGCATCAATTGAAATAATTATTAGCGAATTTAGAGTTATTTAATTGTTACGAATTATCAACAACAATTTCCTAATTATTAATAGTTTGATAATAATACGTACTTGTGAATTGACTTTTGTGTTTTATAAAATACAATATTTGTTGGTATTTTATAATACTATAACACGTGACGAACTATTTTTTATCGTTAGGAGTATGTTGAAATGTTAAATCCGCCTCTGCCTTGGGCCTTTGATCGGAATTGATGGGCAGATCCCTTGCTTGCTTCCGGAGAGTAAATTAGTTTATTGTTCTTCACGTGGTCATACGCAGTTTGTAACTGCTTTTTTGACAATAAAACATCAATGTAATGATATTAAATATGTATTGTAAATTTAGTGATATCTTTAAAAGTATATTCAAGTTTTGGAAAAACTATTAACAGAATTGAAAGAAGAGGATATCCTACTATGTATAGATACCAGTGCATGAAAATCAATGTGGGGGACAAGAAAACAACAAAGAACATATTAATGAAATATGGTTTAGTATTACATACTGATCAAGGAGAGAATACGTTTTTCGGGGCAAGAGAATCATCTATAATAGACCTTGACAAATGCATGACGAAGACTCGGAAACGGGGAATAAAAAGTTGGCGTGGAGAGCGATTTGTTTCAACATACAAAGTGGAAACAAGAAGGAAGAAATGAAAAATTAGTGGAAGGAGTGTTGCAAATTAATTGGAGGAAATATGAAAAGAAGAAAGGACAATAAGAGGAGAATTGATTGCATAGAGGAAGAAATAGAAAAGATGCAAATGCAAAAGATTATTGCGATTTTGTCACGAGTGTAAGGCTAAAATACGCAGAAAAATGGGCAGATCTGGTGGACAAGGGAATTAACAGAATTAAAGAAGGATAAGTATATTGAGGAGGAAGTTAATTAGAATAAGATAAAGAAGAGGAAATGTGGAGGAGATATTGACAGAGTATCGCACGAAAAGACAATAATTCAGTCACAAAAATACATGAGAAGAAGAGTTGGGATGAGTATAAGGAAAATAACGAAGAAGTCATATTTGAATGTATCTGTTAAAATAGGTAGGAATTAAATATAGATGAAAATTTTTTTGGAGAAGTATGGAAGGAAAAGGAGGAAATATATGGACATGGAAAATATATGGAGTGGGAAGAAGATTAATGGAAGGAATACTTCCAACACATGAGTTAGTGACTATAGGCCGGCTAGGGGAAACAAAAGGAGATGAAAGGGAAATGAGTGAAGTGGAATTGAAACTTACAGTACAAAAGTTGAGAAGGAACCCAAGTTGCAATGGAATTACGCACGAGATGGTACGAAACGGATACGATAAACTAGAAAAAGAAATTCTTAACATCTATAATGTGTGCATAAGAATGCGATACATCCCAAAGCCATGGAAGATAACAGAATTAAAGGGGGTAAAAGAGACCGAAATAATAAAAAATCAGACAGACCCATATCACTGGTTCCTACTTGTGGAAACGTGTTAGATAAGTGGATCGGTCTCAACTGAACATCTAAAAAAAAAAATTTAATATACACATTTCAAAAAGGAAAGAAAGCATAGTACAGAATTATAAAAGTGTTAGATAATGTAAGAGATCGTGAAGGAAAAATTGTCTATGTATATATTTGGAGGAGTAAGGTGCATTTGACAGTACAGACTGGATGGTGTCAATGGAATCGATGAGGAAGAATAAAGTACCAAACTATTTATATAATATGAATGTGTCGTATTTTGAAGACAAAAAATGGTGCTCAAATAGCCCCAGAAGTGTTGCATGAAGCAAGTTCTGGTTTCTCACAAGGATCAGCAACCGAACCAGTGTATTGGATTATGGTAACGGACAACTTACTAGACGTATTAGAAAAAAGGAAAGTAAACTATGTAGTATATGAGGGTGACCTGACAATAACGATTGCAGGGAACAGTAGACGTGACACAGAAGAAAAAGGCGAAGATTTATTGAATGCAATAGTAAGAAGCAACAAAGTTAAAATTAAAGATAAGTAGTAGAAAAACAACAGCTATGTGGATAGGACATAAGGTACAAAACAGACGAAAAACAATTTTGCGACTATATGGCAAAACAATATGTAGCGACACATCCCTACATATTACACCATCAAATACGTGCCACACGCACGCATCAATGAATTTCCCCCGTAACGCCGACGCCTATCAACATCGCTGATGTAGGAACGTTATTCCTACATATCAACATACCTTCACACGCATGAAAACTTATAAAACTGCCACGAAAAGTCATACGTTCACCATGTTGTGTACTGACCTCCAAGGCCATCTATACAAGAGAACCTCAAACCACACGACGCCAAAGAACCCCTCCTAAACGGTAAACAAATGGAAGACTCCGTGGATCAAGGATCGCCCTGCGACTTCATGACGATACTCACCAACCTGCTCTCCGCACGACCTATTAAGACTATTATTCCCAAGATGTGAACCGCGGAACAGTGTTAAGCCCCTAGGCCGTCATATGTTTCAGTTGAAACCCCCACTATATAGCAACGAAACATTTTTTAATCCTAGCAATCCTTCACGAGACACTTCGCTGTGAATGAGCTCTGAAGACGTACTAAGTCGAATTTTTGCTGGATTCCTATGCTGAGTCTCAACGATATATACTTCTGCAACCCTGATAATATATATCCGTGCAATCCTAGCGATATATATATATATATATATCCCAGCGAGCCTAGAAAGTATTCGACGTAAATTTCGTCCACGCTAAATTCTGGAGGAGGCATGTCCTAATGACACGTGCTCCAACGCCAAACTTTACCGACGCTGAATCCCGAAGGATTTGTATTCAAAAGGATCTTCGGAGCCCGACGCCGAACGCTGAGGAAATTCCGTCCCGCGGCTGGGACTCCGAGGACCGAGACGAGAGGCACCACGACAAAGCTTCCCACCAGCGACGCGACCACGCAGAAGGATACCTGATTCCGTGGACTCCTGCCGCCAGCACCGAACACACCGGTGATATACGTGAGAAATAAATTCAAGCGGAGCATTCAATTCGCCACTTGTCGTGTAGTGTCAATCTCCTATTGTTCTTGTTCCAAGACAGGTTTATTCAAATAAAATCCTTATTCTTTGAAGACCAATTTGGAAATTTATTTATCTTGTAAAGGAGAAGGTTTCGTTGCAAACACCAACAAAACCTCCGCCTTGCAACAAATACGTTTCGAGAAACGACACAAGTATTTGGGGGTAATAATAAATGAGAGGATGTTGTTTGCTGAGTACATACGATACTGTAGACAGGGCACGGAATATGTTTCATAGTCTCCTACAGGTAAAGCTAAATAAATACACAATTGAAAATAAAGACGCAATATTGCTTTATAAGGGAGCGGTGACGCCTATCCTTGTGAATGGTTTTTCTGTATGACGCCATGGGATCGTGTATGGACGTTGAAAAACAGTTACGGAAAATACAGACAGTGTTTACAGAACATGGGAGGTTCTTATCGCTTAATATCTATAGATGCGTTATAAGTACTGCAAGGCGTATTGCAAATAGATTTATATGTGCAGAAAAATAAATTTCTAAGTATACTACGAAAGGAAGGGGAAATCCAATTAAATTAAATGATACTAAAGAAAGAAGACAGAGGGACGAAAAAGGTACTGACTATGGAGTTGTTACGAGGTAGGCAAACGAGATGGGAGAAGTCAGATGAAGGAGTGGTAATATATGCTTACATATCAAACGCGAGATATGCAAAAATGAACATGAAATTGCTTAGTAGAGTCCTTGAATTTACGACTTGCCGCAGTAATTTTAATAAATACCTCAAAAAAACGGAAGATACGAGAGCAGGGTGACTGCATGTGTGGAAGAGCATGTTTTCTGGTTTTGTAATGGTAAAGAAAGGGTTGGATATTTAAGGCGACTGAAAGAAGGAATGTGACAAACCAAAAACGAAGAATTAGTGAAAACAAAAACGCAGTTTCTAGACTACAAAGATTATGTGTTAAAAGTGAGTATTATACGAGACATTAATGAAGAACTGGAAAAGTAGTATACAATTAATGTTAACTGAGGGGAAAAGAGGATCGAATAACCAGAAGAATGAGACATGTATTATGAGATATAAAACGGGACAAAAAACTGAAATATATAAGGGCAGCAAAAACAGGATACTACATCATTGATATATTTCCACATACCAGTAATTTAGGTTCTCTTTAAGACTCCTTACCTGTGTTGCAGAGCAATACAAGGATGTAAGATCTATTTTACAAACTGTTTGCGCTTCAGTTGTTGGCGCTGGACATCTTGGCCGCATATAGAGTTGGATGCATATGCTCGTTTGAGAATGTGGGAGGATAAAAAATACCAAAAAGAGGAAGAAAATTTTAAAAATTTGTTTGAAGAGAATTTGGTACTGCACAACAAATGTACATTCGTGGGTAGTTGCGGCCCATCGATAATAGATCTTACACTAACAAACTTTTGGAAAATGCATGAAATAGTTACATGGTAGATAATATCAGACGTAGAGAGTGATAATTCAGGGATGGAGAATGCAATAGAGCTGAAAAGAGAGAAACGTGATGTTGTACACTAGGATGATGAAGTATAGATTAATTGGCCAAATTTTGAAGTGTCAAAAGGAAAGTGGAATAAAGAGATAAGGTTAAAGCTGAGGATTATATAAAGCCAGAAATTAAAGATTTTCAGCTGGAGATATTAAAAGGAACGTATGATGCGGTAATAGGAGATTGTGTACGGAAGAAAGCTATCGTGAGTGAAGGATTTACACAACCTGAAGAAACGTAAGAATAAACTCAAGCGACAGTTGCGTATTAAGAGACAGCGACGATGGTGTTACTGAGATACTTGTACAGTTCAGAAAAGTGTGACACGAATTTATAGCTAACATTGAGCAAGCAAAGAAGGAAAGTTGACAGAAGTTCGTGAATGAGTTCATTAAAAATCCTGTTAGGACTTGCCCTACAAAAAATGAACAGGAAAGATAAAGAGGAAGACTATGGAGTAGTATGCAAAGGTGTAATGTGTCGTACATTGAAGGATAGGAAATCAAATTGGACGTAATTTTCACACAGAAAGAAGAGTTGCATCAAGAAAGGGATTGGCAGGATGGACAGATAGCAGAATAAATGGCAGCAGGAATTAGCAAGTATTGTAGGCAGATTGAGAGAGCGAAAGGCGCCGGAGTATGATGAAGTATGTCATGATATAGGGACGAAAGCATACCTACAAATACAGAAGCTGTTTTTAATATCTGTAATACCTCTATTACTAAGCAGTATTTTCCGTGTCCATGAAAAAATAGTAGCGTTAAAATTATTTTTAAAAGAAGAGATATTGCGGTGTACGTAAGGCGACTCAGCCACTTCGAATCGCGCAGACATCCGCTCGTCTTCGGTGCCCGCACGTTGCGGAAACTACGAGGGGGAAGCTTGCAGCTCGGAAAAGCGGAAGCACGCCTGGTTGCACTTCTCCGCGTCGTCGTCTACATCGGCCGCTTTCCCACTCACGCGGCGTCTTATAAGGCACAAGGAAGTCGATAGAAGGCGACAGAAGGAGAGAGCACAGATAGCAGTAAAGCACTCGGAAAGTATAACTACAGCTTATGACTTGATGTTATCTGAAACAAAGACAAAGTGTGGGTGGTTTGGACATGTGAAAGACAACCGGAGAGACCCCATTATTAAGCTCTAAGAGACGCGGTTAGATGTGCTAAATTAATATAAATTTCTCGTATTAGATATTGAGGAAAGATACCAATTCACAGACCATTTGGAACGGGTGATATCAAAACCAAAGAGTGTATATATGGGTTATTTAGAAACACATTATGATACAGATCAAAAGCATAAAGTTCTGATGTACAAAGGAGGAGTCATCAGAAGCATTAGAAGTTTTACATGGGACGATGCCCCTGAATCATCACATTATGAAGTTCAAGAACCGGCGAATATTGGAAATAAATGGTGCAGAGTTGATTAATGGCGAGATGATAGAAAAAGGAACGAAGGGACCATGACAACAGATAGTTGAGTATTTACTTCAAATCTGGCAGACGAGGTGGAATAAAAGTATCAAAGGAAGGGATATGTATAGTTAGATTCCTCTCGTTAATTTTGCATTTACGGAAAGAAAATAGTTTACTTTGAATCCGTGAATACAATAATTCCTATCAGCACATAGCAATTTTAATTATCATAAAGAAGTTTAGGAGAGGTTGCTAAGTGTATTGTCAAGAAGATCAGACAGTGAAACATATTTTATGGGAATGCATTTTGTAAAGAGAGGAAAGAGGACAGTTTTCATCAGGTTTTAAGGAAATTTTGATAATAAATCGGAATTTGTGATAAATAGATTTTTGTGGGGCTTTAGGGCTCGCCAACATCGAGGTCATTAGAGCCCATTGTGATAAATAGAAAATTATACATAAAATCAAAATTCACGATTCAGAAATTGGGAAGATACATGACATACTAAAACAGGAGTATGACAAAAGGAGCTCCAGTTCCAGTCCGGAATGATTCCGGTTTTGCGCTTACCCAGGGAAGTGGAGCCCGTGGTTTCCGCGCGACCCATTTCACGCTTTATATTATTAACCCTTTCAGGCCAAGTACGTGGCTCACGCCTTATCTTAAAACCCCCCTCAGACTGTGCTTTGGGGTCGTAATCCTTCGGCAACAGCCCTCATTGGGATTTAGCAGTTGCCAGGGTCACTACTGACGCGGGTTGCAGGACACCTGCACGCCAAACCCTTCCGGATTTGTCCCACTGGATACTGGTAATCTCGAGGACTCTAGCAACCTCGTACTGTTTAAGGAATCCAGTAACCGAACAGGTAGTCCTGTTCCACGAGCGACATGCATTCATTGTGTGTCGGTGACACATCCACTGCCCGGTAGATTCCTACCCAAAGAAGGGGCACCCAGAGTAAGCAATAGGGGTATTGCACCTCTTTCCTGTCTCTTCGTTTTCGCCGAAGTCCTAAGACAAGTCACTGGTCGAGACGTGATAGTCTCTACCGCGCCAGGATTAAGGCGACGCATCCGTTTCCCGAGGTTTACTGAGTAGGTTCGGTGTTGGGTAGCTGCACACCAGTTTTACGGGTTAGGGGCCGCAGTATTATCAACATGTACTCGGATAATACCTGAGCCTGTCACCTAATAACGTACGTCAGATTCCCATTAACCCGATTTTCGCACTGATGTTGTCCACCGAACAAGCGACGACCCGTCAAGGCGCCCGTGCTCCTCGTGTTAGTCCAAGGGCAACGTAGACGAGTAGCCGTTCGANCCCGTCAAGGCGCCCGTGCTCCTCGTGTTAGTCCAAGGGCAACGTAGACGAGTAGCCGTTCGAGGCAAGACCCTTCCCGCAGCAGATATAATCCTTGAGGTGTACCCCGTGGAGTTTCCCATTGCCGGTGGGGTGTACCCGGCGGATCTCCCAGGAAGACCCTGCCGGTGCTCTGGCGTTCGGGACTTTTCCGTACCGACAGTTACGAGAGGAGGCGCCCGTTGCCCCAGTTTAACGGTTAGTCTACCAATCCGTTTAAGGGTTTACGGCTCCGGTTGATCGCCTTTCGTCTCGGATACTTCGACAGTCACCTGCCCGACACCTTAAACGAGACGAACTCGTACAACCCTTTCGTCAGTTCGGTCAAGTTTATTTATCTTAGAAATTTTTTTCATTTATTTTGACTGACTGCACAGTCTCCCTGTCTGTTTAGCTTAGCAATACAGCGATCAATTCATCTTGTTGTTCTCAATTGTGTCTGTCTGAGTCGCTGCACATATTTGCCACTCAAGTCGCTGCCCATTCCCACCACAAGGAGGCATGTACTGCTCTGCTGTCTATACGCAACGTTTCTCTAATGTCACCAATCTTTGCCACAAACTCTGCGAACAGCATATTTCTCTTTGGTTTCTATCAAACTTCATTTTGTCGCTATAGCCAACGTATCCAACTTGCTGTATTCTGATATGATTCTGGCTCGTTTCGGCGCATGGAATAGTCCCATAGTACATGCTCAGATGTTTCTTCATCTTGCTCACAGTCAAACGTTTTATCATTTATCCCCTTAAATCTATGCAGATAACTTTTAAAATCACCATGTTCAGTCAGAAAGTTCAAGAGAACTTTAGGCGTGTCGAACCATTTCCTTTTACCATGGGCAAATCTCACATTCGGGATGTAGTTATATGTCACACGCCCTTTACAACTATGTCTCTACCATACATCCCAAGTTTCCATTAGAAATTGTTAATTTGCTGCGAGCGTTTTTATCTCTCTTCACTAGTTCTAAGTTGTTCAGCTGTACTTTACTTTAATCCTTGGAAAAATAGCGGAACTTCACTCTGTACATGGAGATCAATAGGCAGAATACCCGTTAAGACATTAAGCGCTTCAGTAGATACTGTACGGTAACACCCCGTAATAGGCAACAGGCACTGCCTCTCTACCGCGCGCAATCGACGCTCATATGTTACTTTAACAACACGTTCAGCACATACAACACTCCCATAAGAAATTGCTTGGCTTATTGCTCCAATATATAACAACTTGAGATCTTTTCGTTGTATATCAAAACGGTGGATGCCAATGCTCATATACTGTATGGAATGATACATACCCGCTTACGGACATTGCCTAGATGTTCTTCAAATGTCAGTCTGTCATCAATTACAACACATAAGTACTTGTATTTTCGGACAATCTGCAATTTCCCACTGTTCATTCTAACTATAAAGTAATGCCACCGCAGTTTTGGGTGACCAAACCAATTTAATCGCGTTTTTGTTGCAGGTAATATCAGATATTGTTGACAGCAAATAGCTATACAAGCATCTAAAGCACTTCAGACCTGTCTTTCCAAACTTACCCTCAAGTCTGCATATACAACCACAGCTATATCATCCGCATATGCCACAGTATCCACCGCTTTCTCTTCCTATTTCCATAAAATATCCATGACTAGATTCCAATATAGTGGGCCACTCGCATGAACCTTGAGATCCTATTGTGGCTTCCCATAGTAGTTCACACCTACCCAACTTCAGCACCATATACCTATTTGTGAAAAAAGGATTTTACCATATTTAGCAAGTATCCGGGTAATCCCTTCCTGTCCAAAATCTCAACTATTGTAACCCATTGTGCATGGTTGAATGCACCATGTATATCCAAAAATATACACGCACAATATTTTGTGTCCCGTAGATATATAATATTTATTAGTGTAAAATGAATATTTGTATAAGAGCCTTGTAGTGACTGTCAGTAGACAAGGCGGTCTAAGTTACCATGGCGAAAATGAATGAAAAAAAGAAAAGGTCTCAAACAAAAAATAAGTGTTTTCACAATCATTTTGTTGATTACTCCTTTATCGACTAAATACATCAATATTATTTGCCATGTGGCAACACATGGTTTTGTAATGTCACACAGTCAACATGTGGCTGTTCTTTTCACATTTCATGGTATTTATCTCTTGCTAAGCTTAATCTTCAGAAGGTCCCTTAAAATATTCTCAATATGCATCAGCTGATGCTTGAAGCCTACAAATGCCATTTTCATGAAGTTCAGACCTTTAGAAATCCAACATTCTAGCTTTATTGTGCTGACTGAAAACTACCAGTTATTTGTCCCCTGTCAATTAGATGTCCAGATAATTTGACTGTCTACTGACATTCTTATTTGGTAGTGTTCTGCTATCTGCGTACTGTTTGGTGAGTTGTCTTATCCATCGCAAACTATGGTGTACCTCTCCCAAGGGTAGTTTGTCTCAAAACCAATTGTGAGATCTCCTTGCATACTTACTTTATGCAAGAGATATTCTCCAGCAACAACTAAGTTACAGTATTATAAGTCGATGATCACGTCATTGGTTCAAACAGTTTATATACGACTGTCTAAGTTGTTTTTTTTCTCATACCACATTCCTTGAACCACATATCATATTTCTTGAACAATATAACATGAATGGGGTAAAATGTGTATTTCAAATAATCTTTGAAATCTTGATCGTCTTTCTTGCTAATAGCAATCCTTTGGGGACAGTAGGAAGTTCTGTTAGAAATGATAAATTACTGAATAATACTACACAAGCATCTTCAGTGCTATACAATCATGCATATCTCAGCATACATATCATTAATCTTGGCATGAAAAAATAATACCGTAAGTTGGGACACTCCGCCTTCAAAACCAAGTATACAAATACAAAAACACATATTTACCTACAAATACAAAAATATACACATATTCCCACTTCTATCATAGTCATAAATGAAGTTGATTTGTAGAAATGTGTTAAAATCTTTATATATCCTAATAATATTTTTGTAATGCTACTAAATAATTTTTACTTTAAAATCTGGTGTTGGAGTGTTAAATACAACTTTGACAAAAAAATTGAGGTGAAATTCTTTTATAAATCAACAATTTTGCAGGAGGATATCCAAAAAACTTGAAGGAATGCAGAAAACGTGTAAAAACTGACATGTGGAAAAATATACATCCATTAATATTGCTATTATAGGTTTTTTGTAAGCCCCACCATTAACGAGATATTATTAGAAAAAAAAAAACATTCAACCACCAAGCAGCACTGCTCAAACTGGGGACTTTTAGTATGTTTACCTCCTAACTGCTCTAAACATATTCATGAAAAAAACATTCCACAATCCCCTTAACTGTAAATAAAAAATTTGTAATGGGAGCAGAACTCAGGATTATCTTCCTGACAACATGAAAGTCCTATTTTATTATTTAAAATATACATTATTCACAGAAGCAAGAAATTTATTAGTTTTCAAATAGTATATTTATTTAATGTAATTCACTAAGATTTAATATTACATGTGTATACAGAATCTAGAAATTCTTCATGTAAGCCATGTTATTGAACAAACAAATTATAGTAATTAGACATTATTAAGTTCAATAATTAAAAGAAAAATTATTTCAAAACTGAAATAATTGATAAATACTGAAATTGTACAAGAAATTAAAAAAAAAAAGAAGACGATTTCATAGGTTTCTAGATAAAACAACTTCATAATCCAATAAACTTCAAGAAACTTACAATTTTTTTATGCACACTAATGACTAGACAATAACCAAGTAAATCAAATAAGTTCACATAAACATAGGCTCTGATAGTGAAATAAAACTTTATTTCCTTTTAGCACCAAACTTTCTTATGTCTATACAAATATAGACAATTTATCGAAAAAGTTCTTAAGGTGACCTTTCTTTTTCAATAAATAACACAAATACTCTGTATTACACACTTTACATATTTCCTCAGACTACAGAAATCTAATTACGATTATTGCAAACAATATGGATCATTTTTCATTGCTTTAATAAGTTATTTACCTTAGTTAAATTAGATCATTAATTTTAAGAACTTTTTCTTAAAATCTGATGCAACGGATTTACAATTTCACATCATATGTACCATAATAATGAACTGATTCAAGTAAGTAGGTACTAATAAAACTTCTCTTAAGTATACTTATCTTTTAACAATTTTTATTTAAACAAACTTCATTACTGAAAATAGTATAATGAAATTAATGGAATGCTACAGAGTAAGATGGTTACTTAAAATAATAAAAGACTACTACCCATTCCTGATTTTTAAAAATCGAATAAGAAACCTCAAAAAATACTTTGATACAATTGTATGTGACAAAATAAATATCACAGTGCAGTTAAAGGCACTCAAAATGTCTACTATTTATATAGTATTATTTTATAAAAACATTTACTATGCATAAAACATGTGTCCAAACATTTATTTTGTCTAAAATTGAATCTTCCACTTCATTTGAGCTCTAAATATTTTATAAATTTTTACACCGCAAATATAAACAGCCATAATCCTGACTCATCTTCCACACATCACTTGCCAACAATATCCACATTTACCTAGAAATTATTGTGTTAGCCAATTTCTAAACAGTATGCCAAACATAATGCCAAAAAACAAATTGAAACAACACTTGGTTACCTGTTCAGAAATATTATGACAATCGAACAGCACTTGCATGAAAAACATCAACTATGGTTTCATGACACTTTCTTAGATCCATGTCACAACTACCAATGGACAAATTATTGTCTGGTGCTTTGAAGTAGTCAAGGCCTCGACCAATTTTTATAATCCAACCACTACTAAGACTGTAGAAAAAAGGTTTTGATAAACAACTTTCATAGACCGATCATAGAACAAATTAACTTCTTCATACCTTATCTGACGATCATGAAGTGTAGAAGAGTAGTCTACAATCAAATTGATATTATTATTGCAAAGACTAGTATATATTTTAATCATATGAGTTTCTTGCTGAGAACCATCTTTTGATGTTATTAATATTATTTTCTCAAGATTCTGACATAACTTCACAGCTAATTCACAAAAACGCAAAAAATTTTGACACTAAAAATGGAAAATAAGTTTTGTTTGAACAATGAAGCAGAACTATTAAGTTTCAATAGTATACAGAATTTTAACTCTTTGGTATACAATTACTGATTTAATAAATAAATAAATAAATAACATACCTGGTAAAATGAGCGAACATACGGATCTTCAACTTTTATTTCTTCTACTTCTTCATTCAGAAAACGACCAAATACATTATGATAGCTGTGTCCAATTGAATCACTCTCTATTTTGATTTGTTCATGATATTTACCTTCTTCTTTTTTTTTCTTCACAAATTGTTTTAAGTTTTCTGCACGAGACATGTACTCGTCAACCTTTTCATGAATGTATTTCTTTTTTGATGGATCAGAGACACCTGTAATAAATATAGGAAGGAACGCTGTAGTATATCAAATGTTAATTCAAGTTCAAGCAAACTAAGGTAAACTTACATTTCATGGAATCAATCAGAAGTTGCAGACCTTCTTGGTAGTGGACTAGAGCTTCTGTGTATCTTCTCTCTTCATCTAACTTAACACCTCTTTGAAGGAGAGTAATGGCACCAGAAATCTTGTCAGTCATCATCTTAAAGAAAATCGGGAAAATTTGTGTCAATATACAATATTGCCACAAAGATATTCTTAATGTCAAATATGAAATACTTACAAATTTTGGGTTTAGTTTCACATCAATGAATTGTAAACAATTTTATTATAGATTAATATCAAAACTTTCTTGTGCCTAGATGCTGTCCGCACACAATATCTTTAAATGCAAAGCACACTCAACAGAATTATTCTTTCATCATTAATTGATAATTCCTGGAAGGTACACCATGATTAGTTTTTGACAGATAACATAACCTGAACATCATCCTCACTTATCGATCAACCTTCATTTGTCTTGACGCGATTGGAGTGCCATCTGTGCGGCGTGCTTCAGATTACTTCCGGTTAATGGAGGCATTGTTGTCATATTTTGCTACGGACTATGTGAGCTTCCCTTGTGTATGAAACTAATGTGGAATTGTTGTCTTTAAAATGTTGTAATTCATCATGTTCAAAGTTTTAGAAGAACGATAGAAAGGTATGTCTGCTTTTTTATTCCATAGGTTATTCGTATTTTCAATTTTAAGGCATAACTCTTTTGAGACAAAGTGTGACCTTGCAACTTCCACCCGCTTGTCACTTGTTCTTTGATATGGCTTCCTTTGACTTACATGATTACTATGTAACCAATTTCTTACCATTTGGCATGAGCCGAGTATCTAAAGTATTTTAATGGAGTTCATCAGCACCTCTGTTCAAAGTCAAATAATAGAAATCCTTTCTTTTTTCCCCGTCGTTTTTGAATTATTCTTCGCTTAATTACCCAACTTACCTTTGTCTCCTTTCAGTATTTTTATCTCTTAAAATGTTGGGTTAATATTCCCATGGTATAATCCTACACAATGCATTCTGAATTGCAATATTGGTTTTTATTCTTTGTGTTTTGTATGCTTCCCACATGACATAGCAGATTTGTTGAATACTAATATTTATTACTTACTTTTTATGTATTATTTATCTGCTGACATTTTGGTGATTGACAGTTTATAATGGTATCATTTCTTCAATATTGTCTCCATGTTGCAGGGAAAGGGAAGAAGTGTTTTAGTGTTTCAACTACTTATGTTGATATTGCCATTATGGATGATTCAGAAAGATCTCAGGAATTACTTGACAATGTAGATATTTCACATTTACGGACTGATGTAGTTAAATTAAGTGCTGCAGAGCAGAGTATCAAAACTGATGAAGAAGGGGAGCCACCCCCTGATTTAATAAATTCCCAATACATTAACATTCACAGAGTACCTGAAGCTTTAGGAAAGACTTTAGTAGACTGTAATTCCCCTACTCCTCAAACTTTGATTAGTGGAGAACTAATGGGGCATCACATTGTGCATGGTGGTATGGTTGTGGATATGATGGCACCACCTCCTGTGTCATCAGCAGACTTCTCACAGCATACTGCTCAGTATATTCCTGAACATTATGATGCTGATGATGATTTACTTTCTCATGAGTTAACTGAAGAGGATAGAAGACTGGCAGCTGCCTTGGTGGCAGTTCAAATTGTTCATCAAGAGAAACAGCAGCATCCTTCGGTTGTTACATCTGAATCAAATGTAATTGTGAGTCCTAATGGCCTTTCAGGCTTAATGACAAGTACTGGTCATTTAACTGGGAAAGTCCATGTTCCTGTGTCAATTTCTGACCATCACATGACAACAATGTCACCCATGTCTCCTTCTGCGGGAGTACCTGATGAGAAACCAGGGATGGCAGCCATGGTGAGTAGTTACATCCAAGCTGTTGAAGAGGAAGCTGTGGTCGGAGTTGGACATCTTGGTCAGCCAAGTGATAGAATTCTCAAAATGTATCAACCAGGCCCTCCACCACCCCAAGCACAAGAATTAAGATTACCCCCATTGCCTCCCTTAAAGAAGGTTTTATCCAGCCAGTCCATCGCAGTGCGAAGTGGATATAGTCGTTCATCATCAGTTGCTATCCATGAACCTTCAGAAGTGGATTTGGGAGACACTCAGCTGCCCCCTGAGCCTCAACACCAAACTCTTGATAGTCCTGATGTGAGAGTTGTAGATGCTACCCATTTGGCAGAACCAGAGGATCTACTCAAAGAGGAGTACGATGTAAAAAGTGAAGGTATTGATGATGATTTGGGGGAAGAAAGTGATGACAATGTTCCAGATGATAACGATTCTGATTATGATGTGGAGAGTGATCTCAGACCTTCAAGAAGGAGTTTACCACACAAGAAACGCATTCCTCGAAAGCTAAAGAATCCTAAAAAAGCATCTCCCTTGAGGAGTGGAGAAAAATGCTATAAGTGTATGAAATGTGGTGAGCAGTTTATCAGCCAGTCATTGCTCACTTCTCACAAACTGATTCATATTAGTGGTAAAAGAGTGTTTAACTGTGAATTGTGTGGGAAAGGCTTTGCTAATCAACTCAAATTTTTTGAACATTTGAAATCCCATTATGAGCCATCTCCAGGTTCTAGTATCCATGACCAGCCAATATCCAAAAATATGAAGGATAAAACATCTACCAAGGATGTGAATTTAAAACAAGAGACTGAAAAAATTGTTGAGACTCCTGACTCCTTGGTAGCGCTTCCTCCTCCACTAGTGTGTAATGAGTGTGGTAAAACATTTAGGAGGCAGAAAGCATTTGAATCTCATGTTAACATAGCACATCCAAAACAAGAAGAAATAGAGGAATTCAGTGAGCCCGAGGATTTGATGGAGGGAATACAAGTTTCTGTTGATGGAGCTGATGGAGATACTGATGAAGGGGAAATGGACTGTCTTACATCATCCTCTATTGTTAGAAGTTTGAAAAACAGCAATGACAAAGACTGGTATAGAGAGGAAGATCTTCATGCTGCAGAAGCAGATTTACAAGAAATGGAACAGCAACATCAACAGCACCATCAGCAACTTCATCATGGTGTTGATAATGATAATGTATGTGAATTGTGTGGTGAAGTATTTGATGATAAAAGACAGTTTGATCAACATTTTCGAGAAGAACACATGGAATTCATAGATCACACTGATCCTTCTGTTAAGGAGTTTGAAGCTGACACAGAAGTGAAGGATGAAACGGGCAACCCTTCTAAGAAACGTGTTATAGGGAAGAAATCCAGACGTTCAGGAATGCATTTGACTTGTCCTCAGTGTGGTCGGATGTTTAATCATAGAAATTCTTTGGTGTATCATTTGCGAAGCCATTCAGGGGAGAGACCACATCAGTGTGAGGTCTGTGGGAAGAGTTTCTTTGCTGCCAGTGCTTTGAAGGTAAGTGAAAGTTAACAATAGCACTGTTCTTCAAGTGTGTTCCTCTTAACAAAAATTTCCACTTCTCCGTGTTTTTATCCATTTTTTAACCTTGTAAAATAAGTTAATGTTGCATGTTCTCATGTTTTATAATGCTTGTTTTAATATATAGATTATACAGACAAGATTATTTCTTCGTAACATTTTTAATGCACGGGGTACAGTAATAAACTTATTTAATAAATTCAATTTTGCAAAAGACAGAACTTGAATTTTTATACTATGGTTCCAATTGACATTTTTTAGAAGTTTAAGTGTATGGAATTGATTAAATGTTGTATGTTTCTTCACTCTGAGAATTAGATTTTTATCCTTCATAGTGAACTGTGTTTTTATTTTTCGGATTTTGTGATTCATTTATTGTTTTACTTATGTATGAAATTGTTTCTCACAACTTCATTATTTTATTTACAGGTTCATATGAGATTACATTCTGGAGACAAACCATATAAATGTGAATTTTGTGGTCGATATTTCCGACAATATGGAGATCTTAAATATCATTGTACTTCCATTCATTCTGAAGAGAAAAATTATCAGTGTGAGTATTGTGGGAAGGATTTTGCCAGGAAATATTCTCTTATTGTTCATCGGAGAATTCATACTGGGGAGAAGAACTACAAGTGTGAATTTTGTGGGAAAAGTTTCCGTGCGTCCTCATATCTTCAAAATCATCGTAGAATACACACTGGTAAGTTTCTTCCAAAAGTCCCATTTTTGTGTTCTGAAGTTATGTTTCTGAATTCTGAAGTTTTATGTTATTCTGTATTAGGCTTCGATTTCCTAAAAGCTTAAATAGGAAAATGTGTGAATTTTTACATTGGACCTAGTAGAATTTTTTATTAAAACTCATCCTTTCATACTTATTTTTTGCACTTTATAGGTGAGAAACCTCATCCCTGTGAAGTGTGCGGGAAACCATTTCGTGTTCGTTCAGACATGAAACGTCATCTTAATACTCACAATAGGGATAGGCAACGAAATTCTGCTTCTAATGGGGCTCCCAGTGCAAATGGAGCCAATAGTAATAGCAACAGCAACAGTGCTATGAGTGAATGTCCATCACTGAGGGCAATGCTGGAAGATACTGGAAAGCTCAAAGCAGAACCGGATGAAGATCAGTTGGATCCTAGCTCTCTTCAACCTACTCATAGCATCACGGTGGAGCAGACTATGACTGAAATGTCTGTGGCAGATATCACTTTACAGAATGGAGCTCCAGAAAGCATATTACCTGATGAAGCTCTGAGTGATCAGCAACCTATCAATCTAAACATAGCCGTCCCTGCTCCTCCAGGTACCCCCAGACAGGCAACAACACACCACCAACTTACAGCTGCACAAGCGGTTCCAGAAGAAGTGCTTCATCATTATGCCAGGGATCCCCTGGACTCAGTACGAGATGGCAATAATACACTTTATGTGTGGCCTATTTATATGGCATAGTTTTACATGGCTGTTTTATACAGTCTTCAATTAAGTTTCAATGCCATGATCAAAAACAGTATTGTTAAGAATTATGTATTATAAGTTATATAATACAAATGTATAGTTATAAGGTTGTATATTAAATGGTCTATTTTGTACAGACTGAAACTTGCTCTGTGGTCTCTACTGAAGTTTACAAGGATTTTTGTACAATTGTTCCAAAAGTCTTCATGCATGTGTTTTTAAACAGTGCTCTATTGAAATTACTTTACTGATCAGAGAAGTTTTTTCTTGTGTAAATTTACACAGAACCTGGAAAAGTTAATTTTGTACTGGTGTCATACTGAAGAAACATGACATTTTTATTGATTCTTTTTTTTCAAATCCAGTAATGCCTTCATCATTAATTTTGAATATGGAATGTTTAGTTAATAAGTGTACAATTTGTGACAAACAAATCAGAATTTACATGTCTTCCTGAGTTCTCAATTTTTTCAAATGAAAATGAGTATAGGCTACGCGAAGTAGAGTACTCATTTTGAAGCAATGAACAAGATGCCAATGGCGGAGAAATGTAGTATATTCAAAATATGAGAATTTCCACAGGGGAAAGTAGTTTTTCATAAACTTACCAGAATATTGCAAAATGTACATAATATTTTTTACAAGAGTTCAGTAATAATTATAAGCATAGATCTTAGTTACTCTTAAACTAGAATCATGAAGAGAACTGCTGAGGAATGTTGAATGGCAACTACATAATAAGTGATTTTTTAAATGTAGCTTTATCACTTATTTATGTTAATTGTGCTTAAACCCTTTTTATTATTGAATGATTTTTGCTTTGAGTCATGTGTCCAACTGTGTCTTCTACATCAGACTGAAGCCACTGACTTGCCTTCAGTGATTCTGTTGGTTGCTTTGTGTATTTTGTATTAAGGAAAATATCGCATGTCCTATTTTTTCCTGCTCTTCCTATATTGTACAAACTCTCCATATTAAAGGTTCCCAAAAGTATAATTTTATTGGTATTGAATAAGGAGCTTGTATTTATTTTAATACATTTACTTCTCTGACTTGTTTTGTTGTTTTATTATCATAATTCTTAGATACATTGAGATGTACAATTACCTTCGTAAACAATTATCAATGAAGGGGGAAGAATTGAAAACTCCCTTTTCTAGATCCCTCCTTGTAATAGAACTGATTAGACTTCTACAATTTTATCACCTTAATACTTACTTTTTCTCTTACATTCATACTTTAATACCAATTGTTAGACATTTTTGGAATCTGCAACTTTGTGGAGTTAATGAGTTTATCCATATTTTCAAGGGAATGATTCGTGCTGATTGTTACCTTTGTGCCGTTGGCTGAATCATTATTATTCAGAAGTAGTTCGTTATTTTATATTTCTTTTGATTGGAAATTTGCATGTTCTGAGGAACTTGAAGGAAGCTGATAATTTAATCGGTTTATTATTTTACCTGCTTTAATAAGTGGTTCTACAATAATTTCAACAAAGTATGTTTGTTGAAGGAAACGATCAAATATTTTAGACAATCCGTACCAAAGGAGATTATGTAGTAAAGAAAGACAAAATTATGTTGTTGTGTAGAACTAAATTGATAATAATTGAAGTATTGAGATTAAATATCTTGTTGAAATAATAATTTGTAAATAGCCTAGTATTCTGTGGAAATACTAGGTTAAGTATTTGACATTACTTTCCTTTTTTCTCACAATTATTAACTTGTATCATTGAATGGACTGGAATGAAAATTTTAATATGTATTTCTATTTGAAAATTAATTTGATTTCATATAACCTACATTTAAGGAAAAAATTACATTTTCTTTAATTAAAATAAATCTAGCAAGTTTCAGCTATTAGATCAACAAATCAGTACTGATTTAACAGATCGGGTATTTAAAATAGATTTTTAATTTTTCTGTAATTTCAAAACACCTGGAAAGTTTTTATAGATCTTTACATTTTGGTCCATTGAATTGGTGAATTCCATTTAACATTTAAGTGTAAGTTAGTTATAAGTTGTTTGAATGTTACACGTGAGACATCACAATTGAACATGAAACAAGTGAATTGCATGCTCGCACATAATAAAGGCTGTTTCTCGTATTACTCTTGTTTCCTCTTTTTTTTTAGGTTTCATCTACAATAATAAGTATTCTTATTGTAGAATACATAGTCTTGTGTGCATACTATTTGACTGAGTTTCCAATTATCGGTCGGATTTTGATTAAAATGTATTTATATTTTTTTATACATGTACCGAATTTCTTGTTCTCCAAACACACTGAATGGATATTTTTTCTAACATCAGTGTGCTTTGTGACATTTACATTTTCTACCACAAAGAGCCTGGTGAAATGTAACTGTAGCAATGAATGAGGAAATGATGCAGCATATTGTTTGGTAAGGATGAATGGCCAGTTTGGATGTGGCAGCAACTTTTGTATTGAAGAATATATTAAATATATCTTCTGTAAAAAAGACTTTTTTTTTTATTCCTTCATGATAATCCTGTTAGTAACTAGTGCTTTTTTTTTAAGGCTCTAATGACCTTGACAATCTCTAAAGCCCCACAAAAAATATTGTTCGTTTTTCAACGAATGAGTTTTCAATTTTCTGTCAGATTTTCATATAATGTCCTTTTTTTAATACACTTTGAATAGTAGCAGGTACAGATTTTAAAAAGTAAAATATTATGAACTCTATACCTTACCTTCTAACCCTAAAGAAATTGAACAGCCTGAATTAGACTTGTAAATTGCTTTTATTTCAATTCTTCAAGAAAAATGCAGCATTTACTTGAAGCCATTTGGCATGATCACTTGGACAGGGAACATCCAAGGTGACAATTACTCTTTCTCTTTCTGCAGTGAAGTAGAGTGGTATTGATATCTTCTTATCTGATAAATACACCTGAGGACGGCCCTAGAATGAAAGAATGATTATGTTAGATGCATGGAAATGATAAGGGTATACCCTGAAAAATACCAAAATTTGTCCTATTCTTCTGTATTCCTGGTGAGTATCTCTTCTCTGAAAACTGTTTTTTAAGTTATTGAAGGACTTTATAAACTTTTGCACAAACAAATTTTTGTGAAAAAATATCTTTTCCATTCATTTATTTATCAGATTACAAAATAACTAAATACAACACAATATAAAAAAATGTACGTAGTATTTCTGCTGAGGAATCTGAAGAACCTTTGTGCAGCTGGCTGGTACAAAAAACAAAAGAATTGAGATAACATACAACTAATGACCTTCAAATTATTCATAATTACTTGGTCATTTTTTCAGTTTAACTCATAACATTTTGTCACTATGATGTTCTAAAGGTGATATATTAAAATTCTTTGTAGCATTATATAAGTATTTTTTTCAGTTCACTTCATGTCTTATCTTTGGAAGATTAATTTCTGGTTGTACTGAGAGTTTTCCAATTCACATTTCAAAATATTAAAATTATGTTAGCGTCCTCAAAATGTATACTGTATCAAAACTTAGTAGCTTGCTGTTATTGTTTTCAATTTAATGTAAAAAATATACTTCATAAGTTAATTGTTCAAGTTTAAAAGAGGCAGGTATTTGCAGATCCCTGGACTGTAATGCTGTATATTTCAATATTTTGAAATTACCAAAAAAAGTCACTAAAAGAGCTGAAGCTTTCAGTATGTTTTGAAGGTTTGCAAAAATAAATAAAAGATATCTTGTTCATTTGATGATATTACTTCTATGTTATATTCATTAAAGACTACTCCAAGATATTTTGTTGTAAGTACTCTCTTTATTAGGTTGTTATTAATTCTTTTAATTTTGCTGTTATCAGGATGTTAATATGCTAATCATATAATAAAGACTTTTTATCAATATTTGAAGTTCAATGACTTTCCCTCAGCAAGGCAGAAGATTCAGAGGCATATTTAAAAGTTTGGTGCCCCTATTATATATATTGAAAACAATATAGTGCCCTTTGAGAGCAGATTTTATATACATATATTTTAAATATATATGTATTATTTATATAATATATAAACAAAGTAATAATTATATATTTTTGTTTATTTATAATTATAAGGTACTAAGTAATGTGAACATATTTGCATAAAGTTAATATCATTTTAATAACATGATAAAACAATTATTATTTCTCTTTCTGCAGTGAAGAAAGAGAAATAATATTGTTATAATTTTTCTGTTACATTCTTTTGGTGCCCCCAAAATCTTGCTACTCTGGGCCATTGCCTATATTGCCTAAGCCTCTGGGAAGACTATTGATTGTTATAAATTCACCAGTATATGTATGTTTCAAGATAATATAATTTTAACTGTTTTGTATCGATTCATAAAATCTTAATTGTCATTTGATTAGTATTATAACATTTTACACTTTGTGTCTTTCCAATATTTAGAAAGTAATCAATAAAATTATTAGCAGTGTTATTGTTAATGAGCTTTGCTTTAGAATGTTTCTTTATTATTGAACAAATTTGATTATAAACAAAATTCCATAATTTTTTGGTATTATAATTTTATGTACTTGATCACTATTATACTCATACTTCAGTTAACTGAATTATTTCATTAAGTTCTTTTGTATAATTTAAGTATGTATTTTTTAGATCTATATTTAACACTTGTTTTTTCTTCTGTATGTTAAGCTAATTTTTATGATTTATAGATCATATGATATCTGATGTGATTCAAGATTTCCTGAGGGTACACTTTCTTATGCTATTCCTTAGAATTCTCAATTTTCTTAGTAAATGTTAAACTATTCTACCAATACATTTACAGTATTGATAATAATAATAATAATACATTTTATTGTCAAAAAGCAGTACAAACTGCGTATGACCACGTGGAGAACAATAAACTAATTTATTCTCTGGAAGCAAGCAAGGGACCATCCCATCAATTCCGATCTAGGGCCCTAAGGCAGAGGTGGATTCAAAAATTTCAGCAAAAATTCCTAGATAATACAAAAAGTCAGCTGCGAGTTATAACACTAATAGAATGTCAATATGTTTGTAATTTAATGCAAAAAATTTACATGTACAAATTATTATCGAACTATTCTGAGTATAGTGTTTAAAAATCATAAGACTTGAAATAACACTAAATTCATGATTTATTATTACAATAAACATGCCCCTAGACAAAGCCTAGAGAACCTGTATAAGAAATCCGCCTCTACCCGAAAGAAAATCGTTCATGTTGTCTTTTAAATGAGATACATTCCAAGTTGTTCGCAAGAAAATAAGTACCATTTGCACCAAGAAACTTTTTGCATAATTGTTGTACTGGTAAATTACTGTTACTGCTAAGAAACCTACAATTAAAATTAGTAATGTAGGAACTTGTAATACTACAAACTATGGATACAGGAAGGGACGAACTTCTGTGAAGTACACCCATAGGGTTTTGCGTCCCTTCCTGTATCTGTAGTTTGTAGTGATCGATCAGTACTTTGTAGAGGTGGTCAGTTGAGTTAGGCGAGCCCCCTGCGGGGGCTCACGTACTTGTGAGGGCGGACCAATAGCAATTCGGTATTGTGATGACATGATGGTGGTCGTATGAACTTTGGATTGTGATTAAGTTTGTGAGGACATTTCCTTCGTGCATCTGTACTTCGATCGACCAACATCCTTCCTTCCTGCTCCGTAGTTCAATCAACCAACATCCAACACCTCCCTCATAAGGACTGACCAAGGGGACATACCCTTTATTATTCATTTTATAGTATCTAATTTGAAATAATGTATGTGTAGTCACTGTTACTCCATTGTTTTGTCAAATTTACATCTGTTCTCCATTCAGGTTAAATAATTATCTAGCAAGCTCCACAAACTCGAGAAACTCTGTATCAAAGTAAATGTATCAATTTTAGCCACTAATAGATAATGACTGACCCTTAAAATGCAAAGAGGAAAGGAGATGAACAGATTTACTATCAATGAAAAAGAGGAAAATGAATTATAACATGGGGAAATGTGAAGAATTAGAAGTAGCCCATGCATAAATGGAAACATTATGAAACATTCAGTGATAATATTTATTATTTATGTCATGAAAAAATAATGTTCTTATTGAGTGACAATTTTGTAACTCATATAATGTAATATTGAATTCCTTAATACAATATTGAGATTATTGTAAAAAAAACTTGACCTCATTAATCCTACTATTCATAGGTACCAACATGGTAAAATTATTCATAAGTTTATTTAAAGAATGCTAAATAAATATTTTAAAGGGAAAATTTCACTATATACTTCTTAACACCGAGTAGACAAACCTTGTATTTACTTTAAATGCACAAACTTAACGTGTTTTTGAATGAAAGCTGAGTAAAAATACCATTCTACTAGACAGACTATTTTCTGTACATTATTCCTCCTTACAAACAATATGAACAGAAATAAAATTTTAAATAATGAAACATCTCTAGAATAGAAGTTAAAAGGTTAAAGAATATGTATTAAATTTATTGGCCCATTTTCATAGTACATAAGAAATCAATGTGGCAGAATTAACATTAAACAAATTTTTACTTTCTTTATTTGTTTGTTATTTTCTTGGTAGTTGATATATGTAAATTTTTGCACTTAAGTGAAATGGAAAACCAAATGATCTACCAAAAGACTTGTTTCTGTTTAACTTTAAATAACATGGCAAACTGACCAGATTGTTGTTAGTGAAACAACTTTTGTGTTATCTGAGCTCAAGTTACCTCACTGTATGCAAGATAATATTTCATTCTAGTTGTGTTGACACTAAATGAATTAAGCATCTGTTCAGATTTCATAGTGGGTTAGAATAGTAGATGTATATTGGTTGTTTCAAGTGTGTTCATTCATCCACATCCAGCCAAAACTATAAAAATTATAAAGGACCCAAAATTTTGAGAATACATTCTTATTACAAAGAAGCTACAAATAAATGTTTTGAAATTTGAATGTACCAGTACTAGGTAAGCTGAGGCTCCATTATATTTATCATACGATTAGAGAGATATTGATTGCTATTGTACTTAAAAGGTGCATGCTTTCCAAATTCTAATCTTATGATAAATATAATGGAGCCTCAGCTTGCCTAGTACTGGTACAATCAATTCTATCTAATAATTACCATGAAATATTTATTAATTATTTTAGAATTCTAATTTATATATTGTTGCTATTATTATTGTTTCATAAATAAAAACTAAATTTCTTCATTCAGTCATTTTGGCAAAGTTGCCAATTATTTCATAAAAGACAATATTTTGAGTTCAGGAATGTTGGATTGAAATTATTAGCCCAGCCAATAAAGATTTTGAACATGAAAAAAAAGTTATAGCCCATGGTTTTTTAAATACATTAGTACCAATTTTTATGTATTTATATCTTTCAAGAAATATTTTAAAGTAATAACCTGTTTTAAAGTAATATTTTGTATATTTATGTCAGATACTAACACTGGGGAGAGGGATGAAAGTAAGAAGACGTAGCATGCGTCATGGCCGTTTAGTCACCATATTCGTGCGGCAACTGCAAATACGTGGCATACTGCAATCAGGGGCGCACCCACAGGGGTGGGGTGGGGGTGGGGGACCTTAGGATGCTGAAGCCCCTCCTCAAACATTAATAGAAGAATAATTCTGTTAAACGAAAAAAATGAACGAATCAAATCATAACTACATAGAGCATAATTGTGCAATGAAAATTGATTTATTGACATATATGAAGGAAATGACTCTTCGACTTCGAGTCAACCGAGGTTCCAGTCACGAATTCTCCACTCTACCAAGGTCACCACTGCAAATCTCACATCTAAAAAGAAAGATCAGCTTACATTCAGCTCCCATTTCGGAGATGTCCTTCTAACCTTCCACTCAGGGGTCAACACTTCCTTCATACGTAAGTGTTTGCATAACTTTTACGCATTGAGGCGATATCAAGAATATTTATCATTCAACCAAATTCATTAAATCATTTTTAGTACCCTCTACCGCGGTTCCCCTCGGGTTCGTACTCTCCCATAGGCCAATTTTCTATTAGTCGAGATTTTCATAATATGTTTATCTTTGCACACTGCTCTATTGTTATACGGTTTATCGTCTATTCAGGGATACATCTAACTAAATGCTTAATTCAATTATTAGTAGTTTTTGTGTCAGTATGAAAGATACTCACGGGAAAAATCCTATCAAAATTCATGATAAATTTATGAAGAAACGTAATTTAAGAGTACCTAGTCTGCTTTATTCCTGACTAATGTTTCTGATAATATTTAAAACTATTTAAAAATAACACATTTTAACTACCGTTTGAACGGAAACATAAGCTGCAATGTGTAGGCCATGCCAAATTTCATGTTTCGTCCAGAGACCGATATGTCATCAAAACGCCTGAACGTGATAGTTCCTACGAGAAGTGAAAATAAACCTAGGCAGTTGTTGACTTCAGGGTTCCGTGGCTGGATCCTAGGCGAAGTAGCCCACGTGTGGAAATATGGGAAGGCACAGCAAAACGATCAAGTTCGCTAGAAGTGGGAATCATACTCCGCCAACACAGTTGCCTCAATTCACTGAGTGTGGAGTGCTTTTCTTGAAAATAATATGTACAGTAAAATTACTAACCATACAATTAACTATAAAATAGCTATTTTACCGATAATTCTCGAAAAAACGTAAACAATTATTAGTATGATGTGGATGGTGAATGAAGTGAAAAAAATCACGCTTGGAAGCACGGAGTCTGGTAATTGATGAAAACGTGCCGGTAGAAAAACGTGATCAAACAAATATAGGACGCTTGGTAAGTTCTAATTTAATTTAATCTACCTCCGGGTCTGTTGCCTAGAGTATTGTACTAGAGTCCCTAGTCTACAGACTAATAGTGGTTGTTGTACAGAAACTTTCAAGTCTTATTTAAACAAACTTTTGCCATATTACCGTATAAATAGATTAAATTAGTACATCAGTTAATTGAAAGTACTGATGATAGTGATGTATTTTCTTTCGATTGTGATCTCGATTCCAATTTTTTGCCTCAATTTCAAACTCACCTTTGATTCTCGAAAACTCAATTATTTCAGAAAAATGGGCAATAGAGAATTGTCAAATGTGGCGAGTGAATAAAGCCACCGCTTCATTACAAATTGGCAGAAGAAAGCCATAACGAACAAAAGTCTCAAAATTCATTTATGTCTTCCTTGCTATACAACAACAATTGATTCGGCGAAATAAGCCTTTTAAGAAAGTATTTGGCTCCTTCGGGGTTCCCATCTACATCGACTGGCCATTTTGATCGCGTGTTATGACAAACTTCGAATCTTTAGGTTTTTATCCATTGTTTCAATCCCATCCACACATACACCGCCGATCATACCATTGGTTAATGCTTCATCTTTTCCTCCGGCGAGAGAGCGGCGCCACGAGCCATAATTCATTTTTCTTTCACTTCTTGACAATCCTTTCTTTGTTAAGCTTATTGCGTTTTAATTTATAAAACTTTCTTACTCATCATCTGTTTCTATAGTGTTTTATCAATGGTTTTTCGCTTATTATCTGTGTTAAAGTTTTTAATTCAGTCGATTATTCCTCTTTATCTGCGACACGAAATCGTTGACTTTTATTGCAGTATTCTCTAGTGCCTGTTTTTGTTCGCTTTCCAAAGTGTGGAGAGATACTCACTTTGCGCAGTGTTGAGTGACTCACCAAAATTTTCCGAAACATGTATTTGTGTCTAGTATATATCGTGAATGATTACCTTGTCATCTCAAATGAGTTAAGTGACATCATAAGCTTTTCGAAGGGAAGTACCAACGAACGAAAAAGCAATTAATTTAAATAAACATTCGAAGAAGTATATTTTAATAATTTAGTCTTGCGATTTTTCTTCTTTACCAATTATCCCTGACCAGTAGTGGAATAAAAAGTTTATGCATTATATACAACATGGGATATGCGCGTGCTTTTCAAAATATAGTTTATCGATATTTTTGGTACAGGTTACATTAGGTGAGATGATGTCGATCGTGCCGTATGTGGAAAGGAGTTGTCAATCGGCTCCGGCTGGATAAATCGTTCTCCCTAACATAGGTGAATTTTTTTTTACCCAGATAGCAGCGCAACTTTTTGAACCCCTTCCGCACATGCCATCTAGAAATAATTGACGTTCAGTTGTATGGACTTTGCCACGCGCTGGTGTGATGCCGCGACGGTGCGATCTGGTACGGGGCCTCAATAGTCGTTAAAGTACTTCGACTAGGTGTCGTCCATCCACTATTTGCTAATGTGGACGGTAGTACTATTTCTTTACTGTTCACTTATTTTGCATAGAATATGGCATGGCAGGAGAATAAAGAGTTCTCTTCGCTTGAGCTTGTTTATGCACCCCAACCGTTTCTTTCGTTTGAAGAGGCATTGCCTTGGACCTTGGGTGACGACAGAGACAACTGTGTGTCCTGCGGCAAGGAATTCGGTGGAATTCGCACCGCAGTACAAGATGCGAGAGCGGCTGCGGTTACGGGCTTGGCGACGCCGTGAGCCCGGTATGAACGACGCTTCTGTGCGCGCCGCAGGAATTTTAGTTTCTGAGAGGGAGACTTGGAACTAATTTGTGTACTTATTTGATACGTTGTACAGAGGTTCGGAAAGTGATTTCACCAGTGTTTTTTTTAGAATCGACATGAAGCGTGGCCAAGATTTTACTGAAATTGTGCACGTTGAAGGATTCAGTCTGAATCTCGAATTTCCCTGTCGGCCGACGGACTGTGTGTCCCGCCCCAAGTCAGTATTGCCATGGGACTGTGTGCCCCCAACAGACGGACTGTGTGCAGTGTTGAAATCTCACCAAACACCGCACATGATGCGTTGCACGGGTTTGTAGGTAGCGGGGTAAGACCTATCATAGAGCAGGTTCACGAGAGTCCGTCCGCTGCAGGAGCAACGGAACCCTAGGCCTTCTCCAGTAGGAGCGTAGCGATGATGCGTGACAAGAAAATCCGCTAATGATATGTTAGCTGGTACTCATGGCTCTTATACGCTACCTATCGTAAATTGTTTGGATTACGGTAGTTCGCAATTATTGCTCGTAATTATGTTCAGTTTGTACTGTACCGAATTTTTGTGTTTATTGTAAACAGCGTCATGTATTTTTTTAATTGGGGTTTTAGGGCTCGCCAGCGTCATGTAATATTTTTCTATTTGAATATTGTTGGGGAATATCAGTCGTTTGTGTTTCGAATATCACAAGTTATCGTAGTAAATAATTCATCTGTTTTCCGCCTCTATGTAAATAAATTAAATAATAAATTTATTGTCAAAAAACAGTACAAACTGCGTATGACCACGTGGAGGGAAAAAAAACTAATTTACTCTCCGGAAGCAAGCAAGGGACCATCCCATCAATTCCGATCAAGGGCCCTAAGGCAGAGGCGGATTCAAAAAATTCAGCAAAAATTCCTAGATAAGATAAAAAGTTAGCTGCGAGTTATAATACTAATAGAATGTCAATATGTTTGTAATTTTAAGCAAAAAATTACATGTAAGTTATTATCGAACTATAGATTATTCTGAGTATAGTGCTTAAAAATTGAAATAACACTAAATTCACGATTTATTGTTACAATAGACCCGCCCCTAGACAAAGCCTAGAGAACCTGTATGATAAATCCGCCTCTACCCGAAGGAAAACCGGAGAAAAACCCGGGCCAGGATGGGGCTACAGAATTTATGTACACAAACGTGCCAATGTTGAGTACACATAAAACTAAATTAATATGAGCCATAAGACAACACAATCATGCAAGAAAATAGTTTTTGAAATTGTTGTAAGTTGTTTAAAAAGTACTCCAGCAATGGCGTGATAAAGCACAAGACGAATTTAACTTTTATTAAAATCGATAAATTCTTTTACAGTGTAGAAGCACTGGTGCAGGAGGTAGTTTTTAACCGCGGATTTGAAGATATTCAATTTCATAATATCTTTTATATTCTTGGGCAGGGAATTATATAGAACGATTCCCGAATGGTATGGTCCCTTTTGGCAAAGAGTGGTTGACACTCTAGGGCGATGAATATTACTACTATTGCGTGTATAGTGTTCGTGAACGAGACTGTTTCGTATAAAGAAAGGGTGGCACTTCAGTAATTCGGTCTTAACAAACACGACTGTTTCATAAATATAAATGCACGGAAGTGTTAAGATATTTAATTCCTTGAATAAAGGTTTACAAGAGTTTCGGGGGTGAGATTTACAAATTATCCGAACTATCCTATGTACTTGCTTTCTTTTTCGCGAATGGGTCGCTTCGGTCCAAGCTGAAATGCCACTTGTTTGAATTTTCCCCCCAGTTACGCAACAAATAGGTTTTTATTTCGTTGCTCCGAGCATGTATATGTTTTGATTTTCTTTTTGTCGTCAAATCCTCGTATTTCTCTGATTTTTCTTATTGCTTGTCGATCTTGTAAATTAGAAGATTCGAGTTGTTTCGAAATACTAATTCGAGAAGGTCCTTTTCTGTATTTCTATTGCATGTGATCCAGTAATTTTGTTCCAAAAAATGAGAAACTTTGACGAGTTGGTCTGTTGTGTACGAAATTTACTTGCATTGTGTCTGAAATTTTGAGTTTGTAGATTTCTTCACTTAAGTTTTGGTTAATGTATTTCTTTCTTGATTCTTCTTGGTTTTCGTATTTTTCTCGTACTTTTATATTCTTTAATTTCTAGCTACAGTTTTGATGTATTATATTGAAGGTTCAGAGTTTTCGAAACTCAGTGCTTCTAATTTGATCAATGTGTTTTCATTACGAAATTTCAACTACCAGGATATTTATATTTGTTATAGATCCGTTTTGTTGATTTTTAAATGATTTCTTTTTTCTGAATTCTGGTTTTTGCATATTTCTTTTCATTTGTAATTTCTAGTGATACTTAATACTTAAATTCCTGAACGCTAGCTACTGCGTTTTTGCCAGTATAAGTTAACGTAAAGTTCTTTTTAATATCTGCCTTAAACCTTGCTTTATTTTTAAATTAAATTTGGAATCCTATGTTTTCTGTTTGTTCTTGTGACATGTCAAGGGTTTTTTGTGAGTCTGAAATGTATTTGCATTTAGTGATATGTTCTATGCAAGTGCTTGGCATTATACGATTTTTTAAATTTTGTTTTTTTCTCCCGATACATCCCTACGTCGCGTACGCAGGTGTGAGCCCCGCGAGTAAGTGTGGACTCAACACAAGCCTGGGCCCCTCAGATGGTAGCGTTCTTGCTCATCACCAAGTCATCCCGGGTTTTGAATTCCCGGTAGGAAAATTTGTAGCTTTTCACATTTATGTCCCAGTTCATATAGTTGTGACAATTGAAAAGCAAACCCCCCTCCTATCCACCTCCTGCTGCTTCTAGTGTCACTGACTTTTACTATTACTAAATACTCCTACTAACCCCTCCACGTGGGCCAAGTTGTTGGTAAACCTAGGTAACCGGTCCAACTACTAACAATTGCCTAACTCCCTAATCCTGCCTGGTGTTAAGGCAGAATTCAGTCAGTTTGACCCACTCCAATGGTAACCCTCGTTGTCTAAGTTGCTATTCGATAATGTTGATTTCGTAGATAGGTAGCTTCGTAAACAGTGAGGTAACGTCGAAACACGAGTTCCTCGTCTCAGAGACCTCAACTTGACTCAGAACGTCTCAGTGTTCAGAGTTGTTGGTGTTGGAAGAAATGATATATGATACAAATGTATGTTCATCCACATTTATGAGGAAAAAATCAGTATAGATAACTTTGTAAATGAGGAACACATTTTTCTCCCACAAATATTAAAAAATCATAAATGGTAAAATATATGGATTCCTTCACCTTATTTTTCAAGTGATAATACGCAGAAAAATCCGAAAAAATACAGTTGGAATTGGAACAAAATTATTTAACTAAATTAACGGACTAACTTCGTGGTGGAACCAACTAGCATGACATCTTCAAGAAAATATTGAGCTACTAAAATCTCGTTGTGGAAACTTACATGATCTCTACAAGGAATTTATACCTAGATGGTACATTTCGTGGTTATGTTAGAACGATTTGGAAGAATGGAACTTTTTTGTGGGGTTTTAGGGCTCGTCAAGTTCATTAGAACTCTTGCGGGTGGCGAAAATGCAGTTTCGCACCATAGAGAAGAGCTGTAGTGACTCTTCCCCGTGTATGGGACTCGCCGAATATCTCGGACATGCCCACTAAAAACCTTCCTGAATTCAACAAATATCTAAACACAAAGATGAAAGAAAAGAAAAAGAAACAGTTGCCCAATATATTATATCAAAAATGAAAACAAAATTCTGAAAATTATATTTTCAAATTACGGAAAGGAAAGAAGAAAGGGAAGGGGAAAGAAGAATGCAAATTTAAACCCTCCCGAGAACTTGTGCGATAAGCCCCGATCTAGTTATAAAATTCAACACTTTTATTAACATCATACATTTCATTTCCGAGAATTGTTGGTAAATCTGCAGCCAGACCAATTTTTCTCCGTATTCTGGTGTATTTTCTGTAATCAGTTAGTAGATGATGCACCGTCAGAGAAGAGCTACACTCCTCACAAAGCGTTCATCATCAAGTAGCAAGAGATACCGATGAGTGAGATGACAATGTCCTAGGCGCAAGTGGTACCAGATTAACGGGTAAATCAAGCTCGTGGCAAAAGTGTTGTAGCATGAGGAATTGCCGCCGGAGGTAAAGAGATGGTTCGCCACTCCCGGCATACAAACTCGGAATTGGACTAGTACGGTATGCTCCTGTAACTAGTCGAATTCCTGCATGGTGGACACTATCCATCTTCTTTAAATAGCTTGCACGAGCAGAACTATATACAACGCAGCCATAATCGATCCGAGATCTTATGAATGCTCGATAAAACTGGAGCAAGGAGGAGCGATCAGTGCCCCAATCCCTGCTACTCAGGCACTTCAATAGATTCAAAAACTTTAATGTTCTCGCTCTTAGGTCCGTAAGATGTTCAATCTAATTCAGTCTCTGATCAAAGATTAGACCTAAGAATTTTACAGTATATAATTTTAGAAAGTTGTCCCCAGGGCAAGGTGGGATTCTAACAGAAGGCTTCGTTTCCTACTGGAAAGAACACAGCGTGTTTTTTCAGCAGAAAAACGTAAGTCAGTCGTCTTTGACCAGTGGTATAATCTATTGAGGACGAGTTCGATTTGTCGCTCTGCACCTGTGACACTCTGTGATGAACAAAAGATGGCAAAGTCGTCGACAAAAAGAGAGTGTAGGACAGGATTCTTTACAGCGGATGTTACGCTGTTTATGGCAACTGAAAATAAGGTAACACTCAGGACTGAGCCCTGAGGAACACCGTTCTCTTGAAGGAGATCCGAAGTGTGTCTTCCAATTCTGTAGCGGAAGGAACACTCATCCAAGAAGGACTGTAACATCAGAGGAAGAGGCATAGATATGTTTTAAAATGCGATGACGCCAAGTAGTATCATAAGCCTTCTCGATGTCAAAGAATTTTCCGACGACATGTTGTCTTCGGACAAAGGCATCTTGAATTGCTGTTTCCAGGAGAAGTTGTCCGGGGTGGAATGGAACTTCCTGAAACCACATTGATGCTTTTCAAGATACCAGACAAGTCGTCGGTTGATAATTCTCTCGTTTTACAAACGCAACTCCTCAAGGCGATGCTAAGATAACTACTGATGGCTGTCTTGTCCTTTCCGGGTTTTAGTAGGGGGATTAGCATTAGAGTTGACTCTAGTTCCCACATAGAAAAGGGAGAGTTGTAGGGTTCCCAGTTGGTGGAACTGAAGTCTAAGGAGGTGCTCTCTGTATCCCTTTTTCTCGCGAAATCAGGATCGCAGTTTGCTGTGAATGTTAGATCAGCACAGTATTTAGCCATCACTGTTCCAATTTTTCTGGTGTTGGTGAGACCCTGACCCTGATAATTGAGTCCAGATATTGGTACTCGAGAATATTTTCTAGATAGCTTTCGGACTGACTCCCATACTTTAGTGGACGATGTTATCTTAATGGTATTTAGAAACTCTTTCCAGGAGGTGAATCTGGATTCTTTGATGGTTCTGCGCGCTTTTGCTCTAGCAATCCAATATGCGGCGAGGTTTTCTGGAGATGGTCTAGCCTTAAATTTCAGCAATGCTCTTCGCCTAGCCCTAATGGCGGACCGACATGGGGTCGTTCCACCAGCGGACATGAGGTCTTCGCGCAAACAGATGTTTTCGGAATGGATTCTTCAGCAGCGTGATGAATCACCTGGGTCAGATGGTCGACCCTCTCTTGGACACTTCCCGTTTCTCTGAAGACAGTGTCCAGTTAGCCTTTCTGAGAATCCATTTCTGAGGCTTGCATTCGGGAACAGTCGCACGTTCCTGCAAGGACAACCAGATAGGATGATGGTCGCTACCATGCAGATCATCATCTACCTTCGATTGGAAGATATCAGCAACTTCAGGAGAACATATTGATAGCTCTATAGCAGTCCATGACCCTGTGGCATACGCAAAGTGGGTCATCTCTCCTGTGTTCATTAAACATAAATCTTCACGCTCGAAGAGATAATTCAGCAGTCGGCCCCTGGGGCAATCGCTCGACGATCCCCACAGTACACTGTGGGCGTTAAAATCTCCAAGGAGGAGGAATGGTCGAGTGAGCTGGTGAATTAAATCCCTGAGGGAAGTCTCCGAGAAATCGCGTGTCGGAGGGAGATATATTGAACACACGGTCATAGTTGGTAAGATGTGAATGGTGACTGCTATAGCCTGGAGTTGAGTTTGTAGGAGAACGGGTGAGGAGAGGATAGGGTTCTCACAAACACGGCAATTCCACCTCTAGCTCGATCTGCCGTGGTGTCGTCATATCTGAAGCTGATGTATCCCCGCAGACAGGGAAAGTTTTCTGGTAAAAGGTATGACTCTTGCACTCAAATATAGATCGGATTGCGACGTGCTAAGAGATGTAAGTCTTCACGTTGAGTTCTATAGCCATTAAGGTTTCACTAAAGTATGGAAGCCATTCCGATTTTGAACTTCCTGGGTCGGGTTCCTGATTGGAACAGACCATGCGTTTGTGAAAGAAGGGATGAAAAACCAAAGACACCTTTAAGGATTGCAATTCATATGCGTCAAAAGAGGAAACGGAAAATAAGAGAATATGGAGCGCGAGAAATTTGAAACGTAAATCAAATTAAGAAGATGGCCGGAGATGAGCTCTTTCATCTATGTAATAAAATTAGGAGTTTACGGGATACTTACGCAGCTAAATAGGAGATATACGTTGTATTGAATGGGAAACAGGACTGAGGATCGAACACGAAACCTCCAGCTCAGCGCGCAAAGCTGTAGGTCCCGGGTTCGATCCCCAGTCCCGTATATCATTTTCATTCAATATATCATAATTAACCTGTTGATACGATTTTAAAAGATACAGGCTAGAAAACACAACGTTATATACCTAAATATATAACTGATTTACAGTGACAATGATGAAAGGTGGGGAGGGACGAAATGAGAAGAAATAGAGCACAAAGGAAGAGTTCAAGGAAAGTAAGAACATCGTATTGACCAAGAGTTGTAGACGAGGAGATTCCCGGATTTTAATTCTAATTAAGTGAAAATAAATCTCATAATTTATCCAAATATAAAAAAAATCACTATTTTTCGGCAGAATATTGGTCTCTATATGTCGGTATTATTCCATTTTTTGACTGAAACCCTATGTTGAGTTTACTGAAGTTCTCGCCACACTCCCTCGATCACATATAACCATTTAATGAAACGTCATCGCTCACTTGAGATGCCAGCCAGAGACGGAATGATTCCTTTTACTTATCTTTCCTCATTTCCTCCATCCTTGGGCTCTCAATAATATTCTCACTCCTCATTATCCATGGTTATATGTCTAGGTATCTTAGCAAAGCTAACAGTTTAGTCTCAGGACGCAGTTTATTACTTTGAAATAATAAAACAAAATATATTATAAATACCTTAGGAAGCCATGCCACTGTGCAAGGTAATGCAGTAATGACGCTGAGTGAATCTGATGAGTTTTGTTGTAGGCGCTGTCCATCAAATTGTGCTCCTTCAAGCTGTAATCCTATCAGTGTAACTGGCAAGTGGGCACCCGAGATACCAGCACGAGTCCAGCTTGATGCTAAGACTAGTTCGTCTAACGCAACGGCTAGTTCCCTAAATACACAAACACCCATTAGTTTAGGTTATTATGAAAAATTTCAAAGGAGAAGCCCGACATTATTCAGAATCATGTAACGAGTTTATTGAGAATGAACTGGCATCTAATTTTAATATTAATTTGAACAAAGTAAAACAAGAAATTTTGCTTAAAAACTTCTTTAATGTTAATGTAGTTTTCTGTGGAAAAACGTTTCAGTATTATTTTACTATAAAAGTATCGCATTGATTGGCAATGCGTTAGAAATATATATATATATATATATATATATATATATATATATATANATAAAATATACATATATCAAAAAACTTGAGAAAAAACTAGTACATAAAATAGGCGACAAATCAGAGGCGTAGATCATACTTCTGGTCAAGTCCAATCAAAATAAAGAGGAATTCGTTGGCAAAAATTAAGGATTAATTTTAAGAAACGCTAATGCAATTGATATAATAAAAATCTTAATAAATTTAGGTTTTTGAAAACGAATTCAAGTTGAAATTGAAGAGAATACCCAATATTTGGATACCCAATATTTGTACTTAAGTGTACCGAAAATCGAAGCTCAGAACTTAAAATCAAAGCAAAATGAGAACATTGTTCATGGTACACGGCCATACCTAGCTGTTTGTTGCTTCAGTGCACTGAGGAAAGTATCAGGATGAAACAATTCTGCGAGATCACAAGTTTCTCGAAGTACTTGGTTCGCTCCACGCTCGTTCCATCGTACAACCGCGGTCGCGCGCGCCGTCAAACTCCTCACGTACAACAGTGGATCGTTCGGCCCTTCCCAAAGCCGCAACCACACTTCAGGGGTCTTAAAACAGAAATTGATGAAAGAGGTAATATTAGAAAAGCAGAAGGTTTATGACAGGGACGTGAATAAACATAGACACACTTCCATTTCTCAATATGTAACTTAAATTGTTTTGTCACTACTTTCAACATTATATTGTTGCTTCTTTTTTCCTATATTTTTCGTATTAGGGAATGACACCAGCAAGACTATTTTTTCAAGCTTTATGATAGGCAATTATTTCAAGATAGAGACAATATCTTAATTATTATTAAAGGAAGAGTTTAAAAAATAGAGAAGAAATAAGTATTACAATATGATGTTAAATATTGCTTGCCTATTTCATCAAATGGCATGCTTGTGAAGACGATACAAAATATCAAAAGATCGCGAATTTATAACACTGGAAAAATGAGACTTCATTTTCTGGACTGGACTGGAAGGATAATACCGAAATAAAGCAAATTTTTAATTGACTGTTTTTAATTCAAATATCTAGAAACGGGTTTCTGTTTTTAATGGGTACGAAGGTGTAGTTAAGTTTTTCATATTATGTTTCAGCGTTAAGTATATAGTTCGCGATAAGAGTACGGTGTAAATCAACTTGCTTTTATTCAGTAAATTTCGTAAAAACAAATATCTAAAAACGTATTTCGGAAATTTTCGATATTTTACTTTTTAATGCCAGAAAAGAGGTGGGAAAATATTTGGAGAGTGACTATACGTCAACGTAGACAGGCAGTCTTAAAGATAGGAGTGTGAAATTGTGACGGGATGTGTATATGTATATATATA
>NNCF01126633.1:245471-275911 GCA_002313205.1 Laupala kohalensis | reverse complement strand
TACTGGAGGAAACTACTAATAACATCCTTGAACACCTTGTGAAAATTTTATTAGGAGACTTCAATGGACAACCTGGCAAAGAGAAAAAATTCAGGAAAACAAGAATTCACACGGCTCACAGGAGAACGAATAAAAACGGCGAGAGGCTAATAACCTTCTGCGAAAATTTTTGTCTTAAAATCATGTCCACACAGTTTCAAAAATCTGCACATAAACGTAAAACATGGAAATCCCCGAATACCACTTTAGGTGAGTTTCAGATAGATCACGTAGCTATATCCAATAAGAATACCAAAGAAATACTCAACGTAAAAACAAGGAAAGGTTTTTTTGAGTCAGATCACCATCTTCTGCCAATAAAGATCAGCTTTCAACCTAACAGAAAGAAAACACAAATGAATAAAACGTTCAAAATTGATTCAGAATATTTTTTTTTGTGGGGCTTTAGGGCTCGTCAACAGCGAGGTCATTAGAGCCCTTAAAACTTGTACAGGTAGGGAAAATGCAGTTACGCACTAGGGAGAGCCAACATGACTCTCCCCGCGTGTGGGACTCGCCGAAAGACTCAGCCATACCCACTAAAAACCCTCCTGCATTACAACTCTAAACACAAATTCCAACATATCACATGACTTTTACTAGAAACATTAAAAAAAAAAGAAGAGGAAAGAGGAAAATGAAAGATACCCTAGCCCTAATAGCGTCGGGATCGAAAAGAACAAGAGGTGACCAAGGGAGGTCAGAAAAGAGAAAGGAAGGAGCATGGCACAAGTAAGTGGAAGTAATGCCAGACTCAGCTCGGGGCCCCGTGTTCGCCAAACACGTACTTACTAGATGTAAGCCCCCTGGGGGGAGGGGAAGAAGAAGAAAAAGAGGAAAGAGAAGAAGAGGAAAATGAAAGATACCCTAGCTCTAATGGCGTCGGGATCGAAAGGAACAAGAGGTGACCAAGGGAGGTCAGGAAAGAGAAAGGAAGGAGCATGGCACAAGTAAGTGGAAGTAATGCCAGACTCAGCTCGGGGCCCCGTGTTCGCCAAACACGTACTTACTAGATGTAAGTCCCCTGGGGGGATTCAGAATACCTGAAACTCAAAAAAGACAGAAATTCTTCAGGGAATTAGCCAATCAAACACCGTGAATTGGACGGACCTTGCAGGTGTACCGAACAACAAAATGAGATTAGGACAACCTCCAAGAAAGAAGAAACAGGTGGTGGAACATCGCCTGTGTCCAGGCAATAAAAGAGAGATTGATAAACCGGCTTGAAGAAATCGAACAAGACTTTATCAAGAACAACACAAGAAACTTTTACAAAGTCTTTGCTGGAAACAAACACAAATAACTGTCAAATTTTAGCTAAATACTTTCACTCACTCCTTAACTGCGAGTCCCCAGTAGAAAAACTCGATTTTGAAAAATCTCCATCCAACCCAGATTCAAAACCGCCAACTTTGAAGGAAATAAAAAAAATAATCAAATCTCTGAAAACTAACAAAGCCCCCGGAGAAGACGGAATCAAAGCAGAAATTTGGAAACTAAACGACGACAATCTCACACAAGCAATTCACAGAATGATTGCAAAGATTTGGGAAACCGAACAAATACCTACAGAGTAAAAATGTACTTTAATCCACCCTCTTCACAAAAAGGAAGATAAAACAGATCCGAATAACTACAGAGGAATCTCACTTCTCTCTGAAGCATACAAAATTCTTTCAAAAGCGCTGTTAAGTCGGCTTAAAGGACAATCTGACCCACTAATAAGAGAGTATCAGGCAGGATTTCGCAAAGGGTGTTCTTGTATAGAACAGATCTGGAACCTAAAGAAAATTTTACAAATAAGAAGGTGCAGAAATACTGTTGTAACTTTTGTCGACTTCAAGAAGGCTTATGATGCGATAGATAGGCAAACTCTATTCGACACTTTAGAAGAGTTCAAAATCGACAGGAAAACAAGGGCAATTATTCAACAGACATTAATAGGTACAAACTCGAAAATTAAATTCACGGGAGAAATCTCTGAAAGAATTTCAAAACCAGACCGGAGTCCGCCAAGGGGATGGCCTCTCGCCCCTCCTATTTAACTTAATTCTGAAAAAAATCGTGAAAACATGGGAATAGGAAGAAAAGGGAATACAACTCGGGATTATGAAAGAACAGAGGATCAATGTGAAATGTCTAGCTTTCGTAGATGATCTAGCTATTCGCACAAACAATTGAGAAGAAGCCAAAGTTGCCCTGTAAAAACTACATGAAATTGCACAGAAAACTGGCCTACAAATCTCCTACCAGAAAACTCATTCTACAGAAAGAAAACCTGCAGATATTCTCCCTATTATAACTCTATACGGGAAAGTGACACGAGTCCCCCACTTCAAATACCTAGGAGAGATCATCCAGCCATCAGAACTGAACACAATAGCCAATCAAGAAAGAATCATAAAATTACAAAAAGCATATAAGCTCACATGGAGTCACTATAATAAGAAATCTATTTCGGTCAATACAAAATTAAGACATTACAACACAGTAGTTCGACCACTGTATGCTGCAGAAACGACGGTGATTCATGGCCAAACAAAAATAAGAGAAATTGAAAAACAGGAAAGGAAAATTCTCAGGAAAATATTTGGTCCAGTTTTTCGTGAAGGAATTTGGATAAAGAGGCCATCAACAGATATCTGCAAACACACAGAAACAATAACAGATGCCTTTAGAAAAAGAAGAATGAAATTTTACGGACATACCCGCAGGATGGAAAAGAGTAGGCTCACAAGGCAAATCTTCGAGATAACGAATGCTAGTAAAAACAAGACAAAATGGATCAGCGAATCGTAGCATGACAACAAATCTGCGAAGGGTCGTAAAATATAAATATCTTGAAGTGTTTTTTGGCAATTTGAAGGGAGAACAACTGTAATAGGATCAAGGAACTACTGATTCCCTACGGTTCCCTCATCCGTGCCGAGATTGTGATTCAGATGGAAATCAATGAGAATACGAGACGTACATTTGAATATTGTACACTTTTTATATTAGGTCACCAAGCCATTGCTGGTGAGAATGAGAAAAAATAAGAGTAAGACCCTAAATGAAAGATTCTCAGGTACTCAATGATAATTTACTCTGATATCACATGAAAGAAGATGGCGATTTTAAAACTCAATTCAGCACAATAAACCATATCATAAACAGTCTACTCAATAGCGTTCCTTCATTTAATCAAGCCCGGGGTGGTAGGTACCATGAACTTACTTCTAACAATTTTGAAACACTTTAGCAGTATAGCTCAATCAATTCGACACCCTCTTGACAACTTTCAGAACATCTGAAAAACTCAGTTCGAGTGGACTGAATTGAGTCTCTTCTTACGGGATTATCCGTCTGTGAAATGTAAGTGTGATTTTTGTGCTCGATTTTTGAGAAATTTTCATCCTTTCACAGAAAGGGTTGCCTAACGGGAAATGTCAGTAAAATATGTCGTTAAGGCAGTCTTCACTAATCACATTTTGGTAAATTGACGCAAAGTTTCCCATTAATTCATCTCAAAACATAGAAGTTATGAGGAGATGAAGTAAGTGCGTCGCTAATTTTGCCTAGCCGTGTAGATAATAAAAAGTTTCTACATGAAATTTTCAAAAATTAAGGGTTAAAATAGAGAATGTTCCAGTCCCCTGCATCTTAATCCGTAAATGTACCTCGGAATACATTATAAACGTGAAAGTTTTGGCAAAGACTTAACCCACCTGTTGGCGCATTAGATCGTTGGCGATGAGCTGCGACTCGCGAGACGGCAGAGTGGAACCACGGATCACGCGACTCAGCGCCGCGAGCGAGCGATGCACGCGCTGCATCAACGCCAGAGTGCCTTGAAGCTCCAGACGCAAGAACTGAGCGATCGGCGCCTCATCCTTCGCTTGCATTTCCGCTTCAGGAACTTTCCCTTGCAGCAACGACGAACCCTATCGCAGCATATGCCATCTTGGATAGTTTTTTTCTTTTTCCCTCGTAAATAAAATTTGAAGGAAAAGACCATTTGTGGGAATGTTTTACACATGAAAAAAGCAATTTCTTTCTTAATTAAAAAATTAACAGTAGAAAACTTAGCGAAGATGTACACTGTAAACGAGGGTGTTCACAGGATGAATGCCACAGGTACGCAATATGGCTTAGGGAAGGTTGGGATCAGAAAAAGATTCTATCTGCTTCTGCCAATCCATGAAAATTTTTGAACCTGTTTATTGTTAACAAGTTAGGTTAGAAACACATTCTACATAAAAGATTAAGGAAATAGTGGTTTCAGTTTGGCTCCAAGTGAAGTGTTTAATAAGCACAAAGTAACTTTACGAGTAAAAAATGTTGCCATTAAATAAAATGAGTCGAACAGACGGCGCGAGTTGTCAAAATCGTATTTTACTCGAGAAAATCTGACACAAATGTGGTGACAAATTCAAACGAAAATATTGACAACGAGAGATATTTAAAGGTATGCGAAATATTTCATTTTTTAACGCTTGCAGGTACGCAACTGGAAACATGTGAGCGGGAAATAATGGTAAACGCTCGATCAGTACTTCTTCACTACGGTCGAGCGACACGATATTTCTACATGCACTGGGCTACATGCGATCTTTATCACTAAAGTCAATTTATTTTAAAAATTGTCAAATATAGACTTTTTAAATTTTTATGGGACCCAAAGGTGGATTATTTTTCATTTTTATTGGACCCAAAAATGGATCTAGTGTGATTTAGGGCAAGAAATTGCGTAAAAAATATAGCCAACTAAGTTATTTGACTGTGAACGATGACTTAACGACAACGCACATCAGATTACTTTCTACAAATAATCAGCAACCCATCAATTCATTTATTTTCATATACATAGCCGTGGAGAAGAGCTTGGGGACAGCTCTGATTTATTATAAATTTAATGAATGTACTTTATCGGTTAACTTACTTTTTTTAATTTNTATATATATATATATATATATATACTGGAGAGAAATGCGGGCGCGCCTGAAAGGTAATTTCTGGTTTTGGGTCTAATATCTTGCTTCCTCTCGTTAAGAAATGTCATGTACTGTATGTTATTGAAGGAACTTGGGTAACATCATCTGAGTTTCCCATCTCCCCTGAAACAAAATATGAAGAGCTTTTTTTACATGCACAAAATTCCTTATTATTGATCCATTCTAGAATACAAGTAGATAAAATAAAAATAAAATAACATGTTATTCATCAGGATTCACAACAGTTTTAGTCTCCACAAATATTTACTATTATTTTGAATGTTGATAAATATTATTTACCTGGTTGAGTTTTCTCCACAAGCTCATGATAGGTGACAACTGAGTTTGCCACTCCTGACGATCAAATTGAAGTGTCTGTTCTGTTGGTCTCTGCAGAACTGTAAAACAATTAAATATCACAATATTGTCTAATTTGTGATTCTTCACTTACCGTATTGATATTTAAATTATCGGAACAAAGTTATCGGAATAAAAAGAATTGATGCAATGGAACACCATCTCTTAGAACTCTAAGAGATATAAATTATTGTACATTTTAAATATGTGATTTTTGCGAAAAGGTGATTTTTTCTGTCCATCTGTATCTGATAATTGGATCCATTCGGAAAGTCAAATCGAGTACAATTTATTTTTTATACTTTCCTCCATTCTTTTTCTAATTGTTGCGATTACAAATAATTTGTTTATAACCAGGAATTAATTGAATAAGCGAGTATTACTCACTACGGAGCTGTGAGATAACTTCGTTACTCCTGATGCGCTGCCACGAACGTTCCACATTTGCGGGTAATCCGAAGTATGAGGGTTTATCTTTGTCTGAAAGTTGGTGGATTATTGTAATGTAGTCCTGAAAAGAAGTACACGAGTTATAGCAGAGATCTCACCATATTCCTTTAAGCCATATACTTTATTTGGGGAATAGCTTACCCTATAGTTGGAGCTAGGAGGTAAATTAATTCCTGGTCCCAAAGGTCTTCTACCTAAGGCCAACACATCAGTGTTAAAAAATTCACGAGTGTAGGAAGCAAGGACACGAAGATCAAAAGGGTTGTCGACGCGGCCTCCGTAGATGGCGTTCTCACACAGACCCTGGATGAACTCCCACTTCGGTGAACCTGAAAGTTCATATCATATGGAATGCTGAAATCAGGGTAAAGAGGGCAATCTCCTTAAAGGAATCGATTATACCAGAGATAACAAAGAAATTAGTTTGAAAGTGTTTTATTTCTTTGTGCTTGTCATGCTAGATTGAACTATAATTTAATACCACTATTAATAAGATGTTGACTTAATAATGAAGTTTATTTTAGACGCACACAGTATAATAACTAGTATAAAAATCAAAATTATACTAGGAAATGTCACGACACATGAAATAAAATATTTAATTCTGAATCTAACTGACGACTATGTGTAAGACAGATAAGTATTTGCAAAAGGAAGAGAAATGTACACGTTAAAGCACAGATAAGGTTATTTAAAAAGTGGGTAATGCAGCCAACTCCCAATCTTTGGGAACCAATACTTCAAAATATGTGACTCTACATCGGCTTGAGCTCTTGTAGAAATGGAAGATTAAAAGCGTCATCAAAATGTTTCCTGTGTGATAGATATGGACATTTTGCACCTTATACTGCGCATAAGAGTAACGTGAAACGGGTGGCAACTGGTAAGAGGTAACGGGTCTAGATGAGAAGGGAATGAAGTAGGCACGTAGAAATTGTAGCAAAACACGGGTAAAGAAACAGTTTCTAGAGTATAAAAGAACAGCAGACTTTTATGGATATTATAATGGACCTAATAAACGACAGAAAAATGAGCGCTGTAAAGGGGAATATCGATCAAGACTTCTATTTAATTAGGATAGACGTAGTTCTCATTCTAGAAAACTAACGTGCAGTAATAGAGTTGTTGGCATACAATCCTTATAGTATAAAGTCCCCATTGGCGCCGACTTGCCACTTGCTGCTCTCCTTGCAGCAAACCCCTTGACAGATATGTAGAAAATAGTCAACTATACTTCTTGCTTCCTAGTAGCAGCTCAGAAAACCTATCCAGTTTATCCCGTCTACATTATCTCCCTCCAAGGGAAGATGCCAATCGCTGAATTAAGTAGTTAGATGACAATATTAAACTAATAAATAACTAGTACTTCGTGGTAACGTCAATGTCAAATCTCATTCGTGGCACTACACTCTTTAACAAAAATTCAAGAAGTTAGTAGTGGGAATCGCAACTCTGCAAGCAGTTACAACTGAGACGTAGTCAATTAATTAGAGTGTTGATATGATGAGTCGAACTATCTTGCCATCTTAATTCACATAAGTACTGCTATTCAAGACCTGTAAAAGGGAACGCAAGCAAGTTGGTGGGTCACACTTTCTGCTTGCGATGAGCTCGTGTAGTAGGAATTCGTCGACGACGCAATCGAAGAAATAACGAGCAATTGGCAGTATTGTTGCACTTAGTTGAATAAGTCCCAAGCTACAACAAGGTAAGAATAGGATGGCGATACGCGGATATTATGATTGTGCAGTGAAGAATTTGAGAGATGAGGTGCACAAGAAAGTTGCTGGCGGAGTAATAAAGGTTAGATATAACATTTACCGGATGCTGGGTGGAGTAATAGAATTGGAAGAAAGAATGAAAAGAATAACAGATGAGTATGATGATAAAGTTGATGGGATGCAGCATAGACGTATTGAAAATACAAACATTAATAAGACAAAGGGATAAAATAGTAGAGAAAAAGTAACAAAGATTATTGAAACCAAGATGGTAGGCTAATTGGACCAACTTACACACAAATTGTAGAAAGGATTTGAGGAAGATGTGAGTCTACTAGGACTGGAGAAAACGAATATTCAACGAAAGACCAGTTTTCAGCATGAAGAAATAATAGATTTCGTTCTAGATGACAGGATGAATACTATAACAAGAGGAGAGATTTCTAAGGGATCAAACGAAGCAAAAATTGATACAGAAGGAAATTGCGGAAGTTACAGAGGAGATTGCATGTACTGAGTTTATAGATCTATTGAGATAGTTAACGGAAGATATAGAAGATAACAATAGATTTATGAAAAACTTAATTAAATAACTTAATTCGGGAAGAAATAATGGGGCTTAATGAGGTTAAACGAATAGATAAAATAAATGACCAAAGAAAAAGAGATAGGGAAGATATTACAGAATAGACAAATGTACACCGAGAAGTTAAAATATGGCACGGACGGAGATTGAGAGATAAAAAAGAGTACAAAAATTATTTTAGAGAAAAAAATCTAGTCAAGAAAATTGATAGACGAAAGAAGATAAAAGAAGAGGCGAAATAAAGTAACAATACACTAAATGTATTTTCATTAAGGGATATCAAGGAGGAGGAACTGATTTTGATATTGGAGCATGAAGGGGAACTCTCAAAAGAATGCCGAAAGAAATTAGAATTAGGGATATTGGAAGTAGGAAATCAATGTACATAATTTTAGGAATTGATAAGAAAGAAAACAAAATCGTTTTCCTTGAGAGTATAATAAACCAGAATTTCATGGATATTGTTGCAGGGATACAGTGTACGCGTCCTTCGGATAATACCATCAAGGAATAGAGATGTATTTCATTGTGAAATAATGGTAGATGCAGTGATATATGAACGATTGAAACACAATTGGCGCTTATGTAATGGATTAATTTGACAAGGTTGAATAATATGGAGAGCCAGTACGATGCGTCCGGTGCCAACGGTACGGGTTTTTGAGTAAATTCAGTCTTAAAATAAAGAAGTTTTGTGGGTTTTATTGAGGTATGGGACATAATCATAAGAGTGTGAGAAACAAAATGTAAATTTGAAATGTGTTAAATGTATGTGTATGGGAAGATATAGCGATTACAAAGTAGTAAGGAATGGGAGGAATATAAAATAGTACGGTGAAATTGGACTCAAAATACTGGAAATTAGGACACTACAGCGGAACATGGTGAAGGGGAAGGTTGGCAGTGCAGATTTACTAGAATAGGTGCGGATTAACAAAATTGATGTGTGTTGTATATAGGAGTCGTGTAAGGTCAGAAACACTCCCTGTTTCACACCACTGGGATGTAGGAAGATTTATAATGGGTGAGCAGTTTGTGTTATACTTGGAATCAGATAAGTTTGCATCGAAGGTGTGTAACACAGGAAAAACAAACATGAACGGAAAGGCACTGACTACAGTGACTAGTTTATTGTAAGGTATCTACTGTAAATCACTTTATTCATCTCTGCATACGTAATTGTGATAATCGCTCTTTTTAATGGTTAATTACTTTTTATATAATTATTTACTTCCAGTTTAAATGGTTTGAGGTTGGCACAAAGAATTGACAACGCAATCATTCTCCACCGATCCATAAGGAGAATGATGTAATTATTTTGTGTTCTTCGCGTTCACGTTGGAAGTGATTTCGGATGTTTGAGAAAGTTAAATGTGTTGCCAACCAGAACATCGCTCTTGGTGCTCGTGTGCACCGATGTGCTCTGATCCTATGTTTGTGTTCTTCCTGTGACTTGTTTGTGGGACGAATGTGCTAGTGCTTTTTCGTTACTTTTTTAATATTAGGACACCTACCCTTGTTTGAATCCTTCGTACATTGATTGTCCGAAACTTCCAAAAGTGTTAGTAAATAATTTATCTTAATTTCTTAATAGCACTTCGTGCCATATTATGTTATTAGTAACAATACAGAGTTAAGTGGGTGTTCATTGTTATTGTTAAAAGAATAATGTGACCTTTAAATTAATAAAAAATATTTTTGTGGCACTTTTTTTCAGCTCAGATAGTTTCACTATCTCAATTAGTATTCTGTAGTCTGTCTTAAGGTTCATTTAATGAAATTGTCATAATTACTATTAAATTACTTTTCTAAATTTTGTTTAGTGGCAACGTGCGATATTTACACATAAATGCGATTCGCAAACCAATGAATATTTTTTCTTCAGTTATCGTCATACAAAGTACATAAATGAAGTTACTGGACTCTAATCTCACTTAATATCAGCCGAGTCGAATGACATTACAGGTCTCGTCCAACCGGAAGCGTGTTACTAGCGTTTATTTCGTAGAAATTGGCAATATGCATGAGGCAGCTATTTTAACTTTTTTTAAATGCAAACTTACGTGACTCGAAGCATACATTCATCGTAAACACAGGGATAGAAATAATGAGAATCAGTGTTAGTAGTGAGATGATACAAACGTGCATTATTAAGAAGGATAATTTGGAAAGATTACTAGTTAATTACTATTTTGGGATACACGAACTACTGGATACGTCACTAAAGAAATTGAAAGGGATAATTGAAGAATATATAAATAATGATATAATATTGTGGAGGTTTCAATTACATATCTGCTTTATCGGGTGACTTTATCACGACAAAAGAGAGGAAGAATTGAAGAAACTAACAGAAAATGTTAGAAATACATAACAAAATTGGAGTTCAAACTTTCAGTGGTAAATATGGTAATTCAGTGATCGATCTTACGTTGAGTAATAAATTAAGGAAAATACAGCTGAACATCTGGAATGAGGGACTAACAATACATAGCAATCACGTGGAAATAACATTTGGTGTAAGAGAGAAACAGAATAAGAAAAATGAAAACACAGTGACCGACATACACTTCCGAAAGATGAGAATGGATCAATTGCAAAGAAAGATAGATGAAATGGAAAAAATAAAAGTATTCGATACAATCGCCGAGATCGGTAAAAACATCGATAAATTGCAGATATCAGTATTACGAAAAGTAAGTAAATGTGTAGGAGGAAACGGCGATGGATAAAGAAAAGGGAAAACTTGATGGTGTAAGGAATTGACGGTAAAAATAGAGATAGAAGAAAATATGGAAACAGGAAGATGAAAGATGGAGTTAAAATCATGTTGCTAGAAAAATATAAGAAAAGTATACACCTATATAAATGTAAAATACCCTCTAAAAAAGATTTTGGAAGGATTATGCGAATGGGGAATTATGGGGTATGCCTTACCTTATAGGGCAATTAAATTGAAAAGTACAGACATTTGGTCAACCCTTCAGAAAGAGCTAACAGAAACATTCGACTGGAAAGATACAGGAAAATTAATGGATGAGAAAATTTTAAATGTCGAAGATACATGATCACAAACTGAGGAGTTCATAACAGACGATACCTTGGAAACTATTTTAACTGAGGGAGAGGTGGGAGATGAGATAAATAAATTGAAATTGTGTAAAAGTCCTGGTTGTGAAAACATAACCATGAAATAGTAAAAGCATTTCAAAAGAAAATAATAAAATCTTTAACTAAGATTTATAATTCTTGCTTGTTGGGTATTTCCCAAGATTTTGAAAAATAGTATTTATGAATATGTTTCGTCAAGGAAATGAAAGAGATCCTTCGAAGTACAACTCTCATACACCAATCTTATTAATACCGACTTTAGGAAAAATGTTGGATAAGTTGCTTACAAAGAGAACACATAAAAATTTATAAAGTTAACAACTGTGTTGAGGATTCTCAGTATGGAGTTCGGTGAGGCACGGGGACGGAAGATACGATTAGGAAACTTGTGCAATTGGTTATAGAGATAACAACGATACACGCTCCGTGTATCCTTGAGGATATCGTCGGCACATTCGATGATGCGAAGTGGAGTTTAATACTGGAAGGGTTGGAAACAATGGGAATTGGAGAATGATGCGACAAATAGTGTAGTCTTATTTTCGAAATAAATGGATGATTTTGACTATTCGTGGAAATAAGCATTGCTTTAAACTATAGAAGGGCTGTCCACAAGGATCATCATCGGCCACCATTTTCTGGAACATTGTATTTAATGTATTATGTCAGCTATGTGCAAATGGAATGACAAAACTTGCGTACGCCAATGACTTGGTGATCTGTTTTGAAGGAAATTCGCGGCGAGAGATAGAGAAGACCATCTCCAAAAATTACTGATAATAGAAAACAAAGCCATGTATTTTGGGTTGGACAATGCTAAACGAAGAGATCCTATAATAAAATTGTGAAATATAAAATCAAAATTCTTCGGAAAATTAAATATTTAGGAGTGATAATAGATGAAGAACTGGGCGACCCGTGGCGTAGTGCCTAGCGTACTCGCCTTCTACCTCTGGTGACGCTGGTTCAAACCCTGTCTCATCCAAGTAGAATTCGCGTTGGTGGACGAATCGGTGTTCGCGGCAGGTTTTCTCGGGACACTCCCGTTTCCCCACCACAACATTCACTTATCATCATTCACCCTCGTGTCATTCATAGATCACCCGTCTCGGGGAGGTGCGACAGGAGTCCGGCACCCTGGTATTCCCCTGCCACATTAAAGAAAGAAATATACCATCCTCAATCTCCGACTTCTAGACTAGGGAAAAGGAGTTAAGGCAATTCATACAACAGATATTCACTCAACATATAATGAGGATTCAACGAAAATAAATAAGATATATTACTCCTTATAAAGAAATGGCATACATAAACATAAATTGGATAGTCAAGTTTATAAAGGGGCCCTATTACCGATATATGATATGGGAGAACAGAGTACATGTTGGATACATCAGACGAATACTCGAAATTATTCAACGTATATGTTTAGTAGAGTGGAGTGGGTTTCAACATCAGTCTTAGATATAATTCTTGGGACAATGCCAATAGATTACATTAAAATGGGACCTTTTGCCATGAAAGATGGTGTGGTAATTGAAAGAAGAAAAGTAAGGCAATTAAGTTTGGAGAAATAATTTAAGTTCTTACCACAAGTGGATTTTGCAATTAAAAATAGAAATGGTTTCAGCCAAGTAAAAACACTTGAGAAAATGACTGGACGTGGAAATACGAATACAAATATGTACTTAAAGAAAACAGGGCAGTTTAAAACCGACTTATGTAGCTTTACCAAGGGAAAGGAAACAATTGAGCATTTATTGTGGGAATGCGAACTTTTTGGATGTGAACGAGGATAATTTCTTGAAAATTTCAAGGTTTTGGATACAGTAAACTTTAGAACTAAGAGTATATTGATTGACAGGAGGGATAAATTTGAAATATTTGAATCATATTGTACAAGATTGGATATTTAAAAGAAGCTGTGAGAACTTCGTGAATTTGATCATAATGTATATATTTCTTCCGTACCCTACACGTGGAGAAGACATGTGGTACGTTTTGGGCAGGTGAAAATGGCGATGACCCAGGAATGGAACCCGTGTCTCCTGCATTGATCGCAGGGGTGATAATCATTACACAACCCGTTCACTTTCTACAACTGGACGCCCGGTTCGATTCCCGGCTCGTCGCCATTTTCACCTGATCGAAAGTTATCACATTGGTCATAATGGTTAGTAGATTTTGGTAACTCTGGTAAATATTTGAAGAATGGAGAAATAAAAATTGAAAAAATGCAATGTGTAAAACCCCTAGAATAACTATTTTGGGTACAGAGGATATAGTGTACGCAATAAATAACCAAATAAATAAATATACGCCCAATTGACCAAGCTTAAAAGAGAGCATGATCGCGAGAAGCCGGATCGTCTCATCCATGAATCGGATGCTATTTAGGCCGTTCTCACTAGATTGAGGGCGTATTGCGACCAGTGGATGCAAGATGGGACGTAGACATGGCATTAGTTCTCGACAAATCAAATCACAAATCTTGAGGAACGTCGGATATACCGCCACGTATGAGCAATGACCTCCGTTTCGTAGTCTGTCATCGGAACACCATAAGGGTCGGACCATATCCAGGCGCAGAGTTGAAAGAGATTTGGTCTCACGACACTCACACATTACACGTCCTGTTATTGACACCCACATATCGTCGCATTGGTTGCAGTCGTTGCTGTGGTTGGTGTCGTGAGTAAGAGATCTATACTGCTACGAACTCGAACTTTATGTTCTGCGATGAATCTAGTTTCTCTTTGGGTACTGAAGATGACCGACTTCATGTTTGGACGCCTTTAGAGGAGACACTGCATGTATGTTGGTTTGGAGGGTTATCGCCTACGACGGACTGTTACCTCTAGGAATCATGATGGCGAAGCGATATGTGTAAGACATATGTTTTTCCTCATGGGAGGACTTTCAGAGGCATTTTCCAAGACGGTAATATGCGGCCACACAGCAATAATTTAACAGGAATGTCATCGCAGCATTGTCACTTTTGTTTCCAGCCCTGTCTCTTGATTGATCACACCAATATAACATGAGGGGCACCACCTCTTTCTTTGTTCCACCTAAAAAATTTCAACCAGCCACAAAAATCGTATTGCTACGTGTTGATCACCGCAAAATAAGTTAACATTTGGTATAACTAGCTCACATGTGAATTTTTTGTTTCTGAGCACCTTTCTATTCAAGAGAAGTTTCTAAAAAAGGAACGTTATTGAGTCTCTAATAGTTTGTATTTCACAATCAAGTTGGCAGACGTTCGTTTACTATCATTGAGCACGGTTTTGCCAAATACAGTTAGTTATGTATCATAAGAATTGATATAGTGATACAATGAATATACGAAAGGCTTTCAATAAGTAACGCAACATTTTATGTTTCTCAAAGCAAGATGGATTTATTCTGGATTTAAATACACTATACTGTTTTCTTATTATTCGGTTATCAAACCTTATTTTTCAACGTAATCTCCGTTCAATTCTAAGGCGTTACGCCATCTTCAGGTGACAGCGTTTATGCCGTCATGGTACCATTCTACCGGTCTGTGTCTGTAACGCATTTCTTGCTGCTTTAATAGCTTCCCCATCATTGCTGAAGTGCTCCCCGCGGAGTCCATCCTTCAGTGAGTCATAGAACTGGAAGTCAGAAGGTGAGAGATTCGGGATATAGGGTGGGCAAGAAAAAACAGTCTTGTGATCTCCTCTCGAAGTTTTGTGATCTCCTCTCGGGTGCGCAGGCTCTTGCGTGGCCTTGCGTTGTCGTGAAGAAGTTCGTTCGCATTTTTGTTCGCAGGAGACGTTGAGTGGTGTCACTCCATGAATTATTGTTTTGTTTTAGACTAGAAGTGGAAGTTCATATTTCATTGCCTGTGACGATTTTTGACAAGAAATCGCAATCATCAGCCTCATAACGAGCAAGCAATTTGGCACAGATGTTCCTTTTTTGCTCTTTATACTTTTCAGTTAGGCTTCGAGGAACATTGAATACAGTAACTGTTGGACAAGTGTGCCAGCACTACCAACAGAGATGTCAAGATGAACACTGAGTTCTTTTATTGTTATTCGTCGATCGCCTCGAATAATAGTGCCCGCACGTTCCAACTCTGCAGGCATCACAGCTGTGTGCTGCCATCCTGCGCGTGGGACATCAAAAAGATTTGTTTCTCCTTGTTCTGTTGACGACAGACGCTTCGTCCAACGACACACCGTGCCAGGTGTCCAGTACCAGGTGTCCGTAGACATTCCGTAAACGCCTGTGAATATTTGTGATGATCTGGTTTTTCGCCAAAAGGAATTCAATAACTGCTCTTTGATTGGAACGCATTTCAGTTGCAGACGCCATTTTTAAGGATGGTTATAGTACTGCCGTCTATTGGGAGTTGATGGGAATATATGAGTTGACGCGGGAATAAGGATGTCCCAAACAAAATTCCAATTCTTTTGAACAAAAATTGACCGAGAAAAAAATTTGTTGCTGTACTTATTGAACGCCGCTCGTATTTTCAGACAGTATAAACGAAATTCTTATAGGAAACATTTGCACCATCGAGATTTGAAATGTATTCACTGTAAATTGTGCATTGATTCATAAATCTGGACATATACAAAATCAGCAAATGTATTTCTGAAATATTGTAGTATTTATAAAGGAATTCCGATGTTCTAAATAAATATAAGAAAAGTTACTGCTTTTATTGCAGTATTTTTTCGCCAAATTAATTCATTATTTAATTAGATAAAAAAACTATATATTGTGAACTTCACCGTCTGCTTCCAAATACTTGAAAGCAACGTTGTGATAAAGGTGTCTTCGGATTAGGAAGCAGGGAAGGTGGGAGGAGGGTTTCTCCGAAGTTATGGAGAATTTCAATGCTACCCATGCATTGTCCATTGAATTACCAGGAGCGAGGCCCATTGTATTGAAAAAATAACATTTATAATAAATATAAATAATAAATGTTTCTGTGTTTCAAAAAATTTTCATTTCACTCTTCATTATTCACTTTCTATAAATTCATTTCTCACAACTTTAATCATCCTTTTCTGTGCCCATAACTACACATTACTTCATAAACAGCTTTACCACATTAACGTAGCATCCTGTTTTAGCCTAGTGGCATTCTCTCCAAGTAGCATTCCATTGGAGCCTCGTAGCTTTCTGTTTCCTGCCGCAAAGTACTCTCTCCCTCTCGCGCTCGGTGCCCCCCAGTCATCGCTTCAGCCTTCCGCCCTCAGCGACACCGCGCCACTACATAGGCTCGCCTTGGGCCGCATCGCCATTGACTGAGAATTAATCTCTGGAGCGGTGGGCAGAGCACCCACTGAGGGAGAATGATCACTAGACGGCGCAGTTGAAATTAATCAGGTGATCTACATAGATTGAAAATATGAGAGGATGACTAGTATGTTTGTGGTAAGGGAGAAGAAACCATTGCGCATATGCTTTGGGAGTGCGAGTTATATGGGGTGAAGAGGTCGCGATATATGTAATAGATAAAAGGTAAGGATATGATTCAAGAAATAAGATAAAATCAGATAAACAGCAGGAAGAGATATGAAGTGTTCACAGACTATTGCAAGAAATATAAAGTATTAAGAAGGGATTTGAAAGCTAGATAGTGGAATGAAGAAAAGCTGAATGTTTAACTGACGAACGGACAGGCAGACTTACGAAGATAAACGTCGTGGAATGTCACCCAATGCATACGAGACGAAAAATATGGAAAAAATTTGCACAAAGTTCGATCTATATACCCCATGTGTTTAGGGAATTGTGGAATTATAAATAGTAACTGAAATAAAATAGATAGTAATATGTGAAGACGTGTCGTTCAATTTTAGGTACTTCTTTTATATTTCTAAGCTGAAAATTGACTCATTAGTTCTGAGATACAAACAATATAAATCAATATTTCGTTATATTTCGTTACTCTATTAGCAATTTATCTCTTGCATAAAAATACTGTAACGCATACGTGATTGTATAAGAGAATTGACGTTAACTTGAAATGAATCAATCACCTCGCTCAAAGAGACGCTGCAGGAGTTCGGTGGCGGCCCGGAGATCGCCGTCACTGAACTCGTAGAACTTAGCCCAGCCTTGCGGGATGAATGTCCGCCTTTCTTGCAGCACTGCATGGAACCAGGCGAGTGCAAATAGGGCCTTTGCGCGCAAGGTCGCCTGCTCGCCACGGACACCGCTCCCTGAAGAGAAAACTTCGGTGCCCCAAGTGGAGAACGTTCGCTGCAGGTTGCGTCGCACACCTTGCGGCGCCTGGAAATGCAACAGTGAGGAAACGTCCAAAGAAATTCAATAAAACGACATTACCACAGTATTAAGACACGAGAGAAGAAATTACACGAAAAGAAATCATTAATAGCATGAAAAGTGATAAAATAAGAAACATCCCCTTTTCCTCCAATACGCTACTTTCAAAAACCCCAGTGTGATAAAAACTTAGATCCTGACAAGGAATTAGAGAAATAGTATAAATGGACTTTGAATTGTACCTCGTATGTGACCTTGAGGCAAGTCTCCGCAAGCACTGGAGGAAAGTGGGGATGAGGTTCCGCAGTGATCCACAGTCGGAAGTCTGGATGGGGCTGCAAATCCCGCAAGTACTTTTCCAACGTTGGCAGCCATCCGGTTACCAAGTGCAGGTTGGTGAGGTACAACCAGAAACCATCACGTGCAGCCAAAGTCAATCTATCCAGCGCCAGTTCCGCCTGACCTTGTCCCAATGCCACCTGAAGAAACATTTTCGCGTGAAGATTACCTTGGAAATCCATATTTTTACAAGCTTTTACTTAACTTGCTTCCATTTTCAATACAATGCATTGTAATACAAACTATTGGAAGGCCATTAAAGATAGTTCTTTTTGTGTGATAAGTCAGCAAAAGTAAAAAGTGTCATACGAGAAGTAAGTAATCCAACTGCAAATATAAAAATCTCATAAAAATAATATAGTTTGAAATTGAAACGTACAGAAAATGCACGGGGATAATAGTGACAAAATCTTTCTCCGACGGAACACCTTTGAGTATTCCATAGACTACCCCAAAGATGAATATCGAGAAAAAGGAAAAAAGAACCGAATAATTTCGATTCACTCTAAAGAAAAGAGATATACTGGACCTCATGGAAACGAGCGGCGCCAATTGTGGTGAGTGCCATGGCTCGCAACTCCTCTCCAGGGTCTGCGCCTGCAGAAAGCATCAGGAGTATGGGCTCCTCTGGCAATGTTTCTTCCAGAAGTTGCCGCAGACTAATGCCAGGTGGTGACAGCTCCTGCAGCCCTGCGCAACAAGGAACAACGCTCATTCTGTGTTATCCCGTGAACTCACCCACCACTGAAGAACAATATGTCTTTTCTTAACCGCTTTGGAAAATAATGTGATTCCACGTCATATTTAATTTTCATCAATAAGAAAATAAAATTTGAGGATACAGTATCACATAAAATAAACTAGTATAAATATATGTGTGTGTTGGGGAGATGGCTATTTAACCCGGAATGATCTCGCAGACGCAGCTCTCGTCTCTTGGTTCCGGTAAGATGATATGGGCGTAATGAATACTCGGGTGAATTAATATACACACGTTGATATGAACCGAACTAATTATTGACTGTTCATCAGATCGACATTGAAATAAGAAATCGATAGGATTGTTGTGTCGATGTTGTGCACATCCAGTGCTTCTGTATCATGAAGCTTCCGCTTATACTCGTCTGCCAACCTGCCTATCCAACCGCCGCCCCCTTGCTCGCATCACCACCAACGATGCTCTCTCCAACCACCGTTGTCCTCCTCTACCCTTGGTCTCCTCCGTTGGTTGTCATACTTCAATTTCTCCATATTGTCACCGAGGCTAATAGATATTTCCTTCATGTGGCGCACACGACTAGTGTATGCAGATATTTCTACAAGGCGACACAACAACTCCTATCCTATGACACGGAAACTACAAGTGTCATAGTGTTCCCATTACTTGCTAAGTAAAATGAAACACGAAATCAGTTAAGTCATTATCAATCCACGACACATCGATCTATTGGCATACTTGTAAGAGTTAAGTTATTAAAATATATATTGTATGTTGATAATAATTTTATGATAACTGTCATTATTATATTTGGTCGTAGGATCTCGCTATTGAAAAATTAGTTGTTTTATTCATATTATCATTACCCTACTATTCGTGATGGCTGCTATTCTTCCCACCTTTTTAAGACGATTTTCTTAAACTTTCTCTTGTTTCGTAAACGGAGCACAACATCATCACTAGAACGTAGGCTCTACGTTTATCCCTCGGAATCTTCTGGTTATATTGTTGTGCTGCGTTCGGCTCTTGTTTTATTCTCAATAAAGGCAACAACAGACCCCGAAGGTACTGAAGGGATTCATGGAGGGTAGAGCTCCGCAATTACGAGGCCACGCCACCAGGAGAAGGCGAAGTGGCCAGCAGCCTCGCTCTGACCTGTTCGACCCCAGGATAGTCTGGGTTCTCATTTTGAGTTCGTAGGTTCAGTACGCCTGGGAGTCAGTCTGGATGTTGAGGTGTTATGAAAAATCCCCACCCCACCGGGGATCGAACCCGGCCATCCAACCAGTAACTAGAGCCACACTGATTCCATTACTTTCTCAACACTGAACATTAAAAAGATTCACTCAAGTTATAGGAAGCACCGTGAAAACAACTAAATATATGTCTACTAGTAGGCCTCCATTGTTCAATTGCAGTTCTTGAAATGTTTTTCAAGTTAGGGGCGATTCCATTGCAGGTGAATATCAGTACACAAACAATCATTACATGTTTAAAGTATTCCAAAATCGCAAATTTTTCTTTCTTTAATACTTTCAATTACATTAAGTTCCCGCAAATTGTAAATTTTAATCGGGTGTGACTTAAGGTTACTATAGAGGCAAAACGGCGATCTATAAGGAATACTCTCATGGACTCACTATACTTACGTTACATCTACTAATACATTAAATAAACCATACAATATATTTAGTTCTAGAATTTCTAATAGAATCTATAAAAATAAGAAATTCGTTTCGAGATTCTTATCTTTCCTGTAGGCCATAGCAAACCCTGGTGGTTCACAGAAAACAGAGCTGCGCGATATTTGTCCTAGACGGAAGGAGACGAGACCAAAATTGAACCCGTCAATTTGGCATATGGGATAGCTCCGGTACTCATTTTAGACCAACTTGTAAGTTGGAGGTCCACTATGACATCCCGGGACCAAAACGTACGTCCGGGAGCACCCTCACGATTTTATCTCAGGGACCCGGGTACCTTAGCTACCAGTCGGTACTATTCGCGTCCTGAGCTCCCTACCCGCACAGAATGGGCTACAGGAGGGGAGTCGGAGACTGCTGACCCAGCGGACCTTTCCCGAAGGATCGGACCTACCAGTGGGCGCACTGATAGACGGGGAGACGCCTAGTTGTCGCCTCCCTATTGTTACATGCGCTAACAGTAAGCGAGCAGCAATCCTGCTCACCGATCGGAAGCCGAAGCTTCCTACCCGTGACCACGAGTGGGAAAACCACTACCTGGCAGAGTCCAACCCAATTAAGGGGCGTCAAAAGACTGCGGGGGCACCCTCAAGGGCTTTCGCCCCTACCCTACCTACTCGGTTTAATGTGCTGAGTGACACCCGAGATCGCGTACGGATCTCTACCACTTCGAGTGATCCCCAACATCCGATCCTTTGCCCGGGTGGTGAGCCCGAGGTTGGGTATGGAGTGTGCTGGGGCGTGGCCGTTCGTCCTGTGGTCCACCGAACGGCTTCTCTTTTGATCCGGGTACACCACAGGGGGATATAGAGCCATGCCAAGGGCTAACCCTCACTCCGTGTTACGAGATCCAAGGTGGATCCTCGAGCGTTTGATGGGTAACGGCCGAGGCGCACTTTGTTTGCCTCTACCACCTGTCCGAGACATCCGTTCCATTTGCCCAGCAGTATTTAGGATCTGGGCTGGGAACGTTTCCCGGTGGAACTCAGTGCTATTACAAAGGTTTCCCTCTCAACGGCGGGACCGTCGAGGCCCCTTATGGGATTCTCTAATCGTGTTATACAGGTTTCCCAGTCAGCGTGGGACGAATAACCGCCGATACCCCTTGCGTTCTGCCTTCACCCCCCCTCGAACCGATCCGTGCCCGGTTGGGGCCTGGATTGGGTACCATCTAGCGATTGGGGGTGGTTTCGCTAGATACTCATTTTAGACCAGGCTGAGTCGGTGACAGAATCTGTTTGATATATTAGAGTTTTTACATGAATAAATTCCCGTGACTCTTCATGTAACCTAAACCACGCCAGTCCAATAGGGAGCTGAGCTTTCTCACCTGACGATGTGAGCAGCGTTTATAGAATAGTATCCTTTGAGCATTTGAAATTGCAAGATAAAATATACACAATCTCGTTTATATTCAACCAAGCGCTCAAAAGATTTAATGAATAATCACTTATCTCGCGTTTTCTATCTAATGGTTCTGACCAATGTTTTGTGCTGTCACCTCCACTCACCCAGTGCTTGCAAGGCCATGTTCATGAGAGTCGTGTGCAAGCGGTCGGGGCGCAGAGCTTGCACCGCTAGCGCCCGTTGGAAGATGGAGAGCGAGCGTAGATGCACAGGGAATGCAGTCTCGCTCTCACTGCTCGCAGCGAAGGCACTCCACGCCGCTGCGTCTTCGAGACCCAGCTCCTGCACTAGCGCTGGCAGCGCTGTCTGCACATACATACATGCGTACACTTACGGTTGATGGACTGAAATGAATTTACTTGCACAGAAATAAGTAAAGTAGGTCGCAGGTTGAGAAAAAAATGTATTAAACAATCCTGTGATGAGCAGGTGGATCTTAGGTGGGAACCTCGCAATGAGCATAGAGCAATCTAATGTTGAAAATGTTCTAAGTTAGAAAATATCAAATTAGGTCAATTTTGATAGACCTGATAAACCGTACATCTGGAAAATGGAAAGAAAGCCCTTTCTATCTAGGAACTTTTGCTGAAATTTTTGAATCCGCCTCTGCCTTAGGGCCCTTGATCGGAATTGATGGGATGGTCCCTTGCTTGCTTCCGGAGAGTAAATTAGTTTTTTTTCCCTCCACGTGGTCATACGCAGTTTGTACTGTTTTTTGACAATAAATTTATTATTATTATTATTATTGCACACTGAAACAAATACATGGGGCGACCCGTGGTGTAGTGCCTGTGCATTCGCCTTCTACCTTTGGTGACGCTGATTAAACCGTGCCTGATCAAATAATTCGCGGTGGTGGACGAAGTGGGGTTCGCGGAAGGTTTTCTCGGGGTCATCTCGCCTATCATTCCACCACAACATTCAATCATCATCATCCGCCCCCGTGACATTCATTCATCACTCGTCTCGGGAAGGTGCGTTAGGAAGGGCATCCGACACCATTGTAATTCAAAAGAGGCACCATACCATTCTCCATCTTCGAACCCAACTAGACAAGGGAAAGGGAGTTTAGGAAACGCACACTGAAATAAATACATAAAAGCAGAATCAATCAATAAATGGAATACAAAATGACTTAAAAAATGAATACAAGAAATATTAATTCAAAGAACTCTTACTAACGACAATGAAATAAAATATTTACAAATATATTCTCTAAATAAAAGTACTGATAAATTTTCAATATCTTGTAATGTCATGTTTGACCTAGCAAATGAACACAGTGATCTATCGGTGCAACTCCCCCGCAATGGTAGTACATCTCTTCAGGTAATGCGGTCAGGAATAATGAATATAACCAAAAAATTAGTTTCCCGAGTTTCTTCTTATAATATGAACCATGTGGTTTTTAAAATAGTAGCTTTTTTTCTTTTAGGATCAGAAATATTTTTTCTGGTAGATATTATCAGAAAATTGGCGAAGTTAAAGAATATAAATAACTCTACAAATTTTTTCAACAGATGAGACTAGTAATGTACGCTACTAGGAGTCATTACATTGCAGTATTCATCACACACTCTGATAGCTGTTTATACTAGTAGGTGTATCCTTCCACGATATTATCTCAAGTTTTCAATTATGACTTCTGTGTTTCTTGACTTGTGACTTACTTGACGTATAACAATGCATTCTTCACATTTTGAATTTCCAACAGAACCCCTTTAATTTTACAAAAACCCTTTATTTTATTTTACAGAACCCCTTTTTTATGTTTTATCATATTATCCTCGTGCACATTTTCTTAATAAGGACTTAAATTGGCACATTGAATAATTAAATTAAATACATCTCAGTATGACCAAAATTTTGTAAAAATAAATTTGATTGAAGGAAATGTTTTTCTGAGATAATTCGCTCAACATGTGTGACAGTGGAGGAAAATAGCACGAGAAATCCTTTAAAAGATGGCAAACAATTTGCCAGTTCACCTTGAGCAGATGAAGATCGTAGGAGCGCTCCTCAGGTACCCAGGACGGCAGGGAGTCATCCACGCGCGTCATATCCAATCGCGCACCCGGCGCGGCCTGACGCGTGAACAATGCCCATTCCTGTAAACATAGCATTCTATAGAATCGGTCAATGTATTACATGTGAGCGTAAATACAATGAAAAGTTTATTTTTCATGAGACGAATCTCAATTTCGCTTCTCTCATCACCAAAACTAGTCGAATACGACGATCTAAATTTTTTACAACAAAAAATAATCGATTGATATCAATACATATGTTTTTAAAGGAGTTCATTTTAATACAATTGTACTTTTATAAGAATTATGGTAATAAAGAAAGCTATTAGTTAAGTACATATTATGAATTAATTATTAGAAATGTAATTCTAATGAAAGAGTACTATTGATCACAAGAAAGTTACGTTCAGAAAATGGAACGCTTTTTATTGCTTTTCGAATAAACTGACTCAAAAACTGTTCGCCTATCTCCAAAATGCATTGGGGAAGGCCTTTGAATGCCTCTGAAGGGAAGGAAATTACTGCCAATCAAAGATTAGCAAACAGCTCACCGCATCGGGTACTTGCTCGGGATGCATTCGACGCACGAGATGAAGCGCCAGCGTCAGTCTGTCTGCTTTGAAGAGAGCACGGCTTGCATATTGGTAAGTGAGGAGCAGCAGACGACGGTGCTGAGCCTGCTCTTGTGCCTCAGCTACCTCCGTTGCTCGCTCCAGTGGGGTTTCGTTCGACTACGATCAGTAATAGACACAAAGGAACGAATGTTACGAAATGAACCCGAGTTATATATAATTTTTTAAAAATACGCCTGCTAAAAATATCTTTATGGTAAGATTTTGCCTGAGAAAATTAGATAAAATTATCAACTCAGAGATTTGACAATTGAGAGAAAATTAATATTTTTTTCGCAAAAGAATCTCATATAAAATAGATTTTTACACCGCAACTCCTTGAACAAAGTGTTTTAAAATATCTTTGTACTAATTTTTATTTCCGAATGATTTCTCCTCACTACGTCTATTTTCCTGGGAGTACTCCTCCCACAAACTGTCAAATGACCAACCTTCACCCCATGGCTGAAAAATAAATTCTCATCCAACCATTTAACACAAGTAGAAAACGGTACCCACATTCCATTTTTAAACCACTCTCTACATTCATATTTCAACGCCTACTCCGTACATTTAACACATATTAATGAAAATAAGAAGACTTCGGAGTGCAGTGACTCAAAGAAATATGCAAATGAACAACAAAATCCTTAGAGGGTACTATTTCGGAAATATATAGAGAAAAATATATTTCATGAAAACTTGTGTTGTGATTTAGTTTCGTGCGAATATTTTCAAAATGTTTTGAATGTAGCTCAACCCTTTGTCTCTTACCCCAGAGAGAGCCTTTTGAAAGAGGCGCGAGAAGGCGGCAACTGAAAAGCGGTATGTGCTGCCCAGTTTGACGAGGTCCGCCAGCGCAAAGAAGAGCGTGGCTCCGAATTCCGCCAGCGGTTGAAAGGTGTTACATTCGGCGGCCGCCTCCGCGCGCAAAGCTCCGGACTCCCGCAGCGCCGCAGCCACCTCCGCTCCGCTCACCTTGCTGCGATTCAGCGACTCCAGCAGTTCCGTGTTGGCTAGAATGTCACCCTGCAACCCCCGCACACATTCAACAGGGGTGAAGGGGAAGGGAACGAAAATTGACCTTTATGTAATTATCAACAAGAGGATAGTGTGGAAAGTTTGCTGTCATTCTAAAAAAAGATACATGTCTTTTTTGAAAAAATATCTCTTGCTTAGATATTTATGTTTGAAACCTAACAATAGTATCTATAAAATAAACTATTCCTTAAATAAAACTTACACTGAGAGAACAGGTTTGGACGCGCGATCGAAATTCAGAGGAAAAAAAGGATTTCTCCAAAACTTTGAATGAGATACCTCAACAAATGAATGAGACATCCTAAAATATAGTAGTGACATTCCAATTTTTGGTAATGACATCGCAACTTTATAATATTCAAACAATGAGATTGGGATGTTATATACAAAGGTTTAGAGAAATCCTTCTCTTCCCTTGAATTTGGATCTCGTATCCAATCCTAGGGTATTCACATCCATAGTGTTTTCTCAGTGTACACCAACACCACCAATTTCACGTAAGAGCACATTATTAGATGATTTTCTCATCTGGAATACTGTGTTACGGGTGACTGAGTGTTATCATCAATACTGAAAATTTGAGCAATCTTTTCGACCTCCCAGCAGTGGCGCCGATTGGGGGGGGGTACTTTTTTAAGGAAAGATACAAATTTCATTTTAAAAGTCTAAAAATGAGAATTATAAAAAAAATTACACCATGTGGTAGCACCTATTGTCCTTCCTTTGATTTATTTCATTATTCAAATCGTACTTAGTGAAATATGCTGAAATATGTCATGTAAATGAAAATTATCAATTATTTTTGCACCTCCACTTTTTATTTCCAATCGTCGCTACTGCCTCCAAATAGGACTTGACCCTGCATCTCAAGACAGTGTCGTGAAGAAACCCCACCGCGAAAAATCCCCAATCTCCGGGGAAGAGTAGAATAATTAGTTGCATCCCGCGATAATTTTCAAATTCTGTCTAGTGCCAGGACAAGTTGTTAATAAATGACCTTTTACCCCCTGAGTGACATCTCGTATTTCTAGTCTATGAACGACGAATAAAGCAAATATTCAATCATACTTCTAGGAAGTATTGTCACAGAGATGATACTCGTATACTCCCGGCAACTGTCGGTTTACATTTCAGGTTTTTTCTTTCAGATAAAAACAATATTAGATTACATTATATAGTTATAGAATATATTATTACTGACACTATAAGAAATTTTGACAATAAAGCGACTGTTTCCTATAAATTAAAAAGTTTTTGAAAAATGAAAAATAGAAAATAAAACATAAAAGTGACACACAAATCGTCCAATTTGTGAATGTCTTTTATGAGTTTTATTTTATATTACTCGTTAACTTTAAAAACTTTTTATTTTTTGTAAAATCATGTTGCTGAATCGATTAATATTGAAGAGAAAGGATGAAAGTATTACTGTCGAAAATCGTCATTGGGAAGCAATACCTGTGCGCTGGCCAACTCCTGCAGCAGCCCCTCCTGCAATTCATCCAGTCGCATTCGTTGCTCGTCCTCCCGTCGCAGCAGCTCTCGCCTCCGCGCTTCCAGTTCAGGGCGCTCTTGGCGCAATGCCGCTGCCAGCAGCTGCGGACCACACCCACGCACAAGATTCATTAACTTCTTTTTTTCTTTTAATGGAAAGCGATTACATAGCCAACATCAATCCAATCATACAAGAAGATGGAGGGTACTGAGAAATAGATGTGATTAGTTTAAGAAAATCAAAGAATCAAAGACGATGAAAATTCCAATAATACAGCAAATAGTACTAAGGATTGAACTGAACCTGAAAATTGGATCCTAAAATTCATCGTTCAGGGTATATGAATAAAAAACAGAACTCAATTTTTATTGACAATTTTCCAACTTCCCCATGACAGCCGACATCATCTTAGCGTATTGCTAATCGTGCGAGTGAAAAGGGTTTGTGTATACCAAAGAAGTTGGTGGATATACCGGTGGTATCATGACAACTGATAGGACTTATCCCATCAGAGGAGCCATATGAAGTGTGTTTCGAAGTCTTATCGTATTTACACCATTTTTGTATAACCCCCGTCCTCTACTTTCCACCTACCGGGTAAGGTGGTAGTCTTTATCCCAATGGGTCGCCACATTATTTGGAGAATCCTTTCTCTTGGGAGGAAGGACCTAGGGTAACTTAAGTCTATGATTTAATTTCCAGAAATTGGCCCATACATTTGTTTCGCATAATCAATTCTGAGGTGCATCGAAGAAACCCGGATTTAGTTTTTATACATCAAATGATATCGATAAAAATCCTCTCCATGTTCAAAAATTGATTTGAACAATCATCACCTGAAGTTTTCAGCAAAACCCTTCAACCCAGGATTCATTAGTGCTCGAAAAACTTTCAGAGCACACTATTACAAAATAAAAAATTAATTAATACATTCTTAAAGAAAAATATAGTTTTTTTGAAGGTAGTTTTATTGAAAAAAAGGTGAAAATTTGTTAACTATCAAGTGCGAAAGTTTTGCTATGATAGTAAGATGAGGGTACCAATCAGTAGACCCACTCTACCGTGAAAACAGTAAAAAGAACCCATAACGGTAGTTCCCCCATATTTTGTTTGCAAGATTAAGAAATGTAATATTCATAATGACCGTAATGCACTTTCTTGTGTTTAACAACAAATTACAATTTTAATTTTGTGGCTTTAATCGAAGTTTATGAAGCCGTGAGTAACATCAATGGTGATTAGCTAAATGTATTATTGATCGAAGCATCAAGCGGTCAGACGCGTCACATGATGTGACGAAGAGGAAACTTTACAAAAAGTTAGTTAAAAAAAAAAGATACACCAACGATTTGTATATAAAATACATCTTCTTCCATAAAGTAATGAATTTGCATAATATCACAAAAAAACTAGCAATATCTTCTATCAATATTAAAAATACTGCTTCCTTCTCACCAACTATTTCCAGGAAACGATGTGACTGAACATTGAAATTTTAGTGAATGAACGGCGGAATACAATACCAGAGGACCACAAATCTATCATATCATTGTTCTATTCGCGGTAACACGTTCCCTTCGGTTTGACATATCACTACGATAGGATGGGAGTTGTGTAAGGAATATGTTGCAATGTCTTGAAAAATACAAAGGTCAAAGCAATAGGTAAACCCATTCTCATTGGGTCAGTGGAGAATCATTCTAATAAATTTGATAAATATAGTGACACGTGAAATTGTGTCCAGTGCTGTGAAGAATGTTGATGTCTTCTATCTGGGGCACAGATTCCTGAGACGTTCGAGTGGCAAATCTATGGTGAAGATGACTCCAGATTTAGTAACAGGACTTGAATGTAAGAATAGCTCTATAAGTGATTCATGTTTAAAGAGAAAACTGCATCTGGAACTCCGCAAGGCGAACCAGAGCAAAGCTGAATAACTCACCCCGATTCGTGTACACTTTTTCCATCATATCTTCGTACTGCTAATTATGTATTGTTAATTGTCGATGAATATTGAAGATCAGTAATCCTTTTCTTTTAAAAGAATTAAGTGAGAGAACTAAATCTTTTAAGAGTTCAAAGAACGTTTAGAAAGAGCCACAGATCTGGACATCAAACTACTACTCACGGATAATGTAGGAGAATATGTAAAACAAACTATGAATAAATTTCTCAAGAATTCTGGTATTAAAATTCAGCTGACATTTAATCGATGGCAATTAGTTTTGTGTGTGAGAAAGTGAAGTAAACGTTAATGAATTCTCATTTAGCAACTTGGTTTTGGAAAGAAGCCTATCAGACAGCCATACATCTGAAGAATAGTGTGTCTCGATGCTGTTCCTGAACAATGGTCCGATGAGAAGGTGGATAGCTGGAAGAACGTAGGTCACATACATTAAAGAATCTTAAAAGAAATTGTGTGTAATTTACGTCTACACTCAAAAATGCATGAAAGGGAACCCAAAGGTAATATTTTTATTGGATACTGCGAAAAGACTAGAGGAATACAGCTTGATCACAAGCCAGACGTCTTTTGAAAAAACCAAAAAATTGTATTCCTTAAAAATATTTTTGCTAAACAAGTTAGTGCATGACGAAAATTTTGAATCTGAAGATGGCCAGATGCATGATTCTTTATTTGAACTGACTTATTATCAGTATCCGCTTGAAGAACAAGATGGAGGAGGATATGTCCGTGAGGGTCCTGCATGAGACAGGGTCCAGAGCAGGGTGAAGAAAGAAGGTAGGGGGAAAATGTCTGAGGTTTGAAGCTTGTAGTAGTGCGCGCCTAATTTCAACCAGACATCGCCACCATCTACTCATCTCTAGATATTTACTATGCACTCAATAAATGGCTGCAAGATCGTGTTCACCCATCTCCTATTGGCTGCTACTGTTTGCCTTTGTTTATTACATTCTGTGTGCGCTGCTGTACTGTACACTGTTGCGAATTTGCTGTAGCACTGTTGCTGTAGTCATGTCGCGAATTTTTGTTTGCTGTGTTCCGGGTGCTTCAGCGCATTTGGCGGCAACCCGGACATTACTTTCATGAGATTCCCTTCCCCACCAGAAAGGTAAGTAATTCTTGTTGACTTAGCGCCACTGCCCGCGTAGGCAGACGTACTTAGCTCAGTCGCTTTGCTGCGATTATTGTTGCTTATTTATTTATAAATATATTTGTTACATTCTCTTGTAGACGACAACTCTGGTTAAATTGTCTTGACCTGACGGGTGTGCGGGTCGCACGAAGTATGAGAGTGCGCTCCGCACATTTTACCCCGGACGACTTCCATGGTATGTTAAATGAAAACGAATGTTACATGAAGTATTCTATAAAAATTTATTATCTATAATATCTAAGTAATGTATTGATGAATGAAGTCTGTGTATGAAAAGATGAACATAAATATAATATAATAATATTTTATTGAACCACATAGACATAGAAATCTCTTAGATTGCGGTGAACCTCACCGCCAGGTAACAGATTAATCATGTTACGTCGAATGAAAATGGTAGACGGGACCGGGATTCGAACCCGGGACCTTGAGCTCTACGCGCTCATGCGCTTACCGACTGCGCCATCCCG
>NNCF01126633.1:168549-245125 GCA_002313205.1 Laupala kohalensis | reverse complement strand
AGGTCTTTGGGTTTCACAAGTTGAATGAGAATGATAGACGGACCCGAGAAGCGAACGGGATGGCGCAGTCGGTAAGCGCATGAGCGCGTAGAGCTCAAGGTCCCGGGTTCGAATCCCGGTCCCGTCTACCATTTTCATTCGACGTAACATGATGAACCACATAGATTATAACAATGATGTATGGCGTGTCATAGTACTAACAACAATCAATAATATTTGCATATAAGAATAACAACAATATAATAATTTTGATACATTTCATAATATTCATTTAACTTAGACTACGTAGAAATTAATATAAAATACTATTATTTTGTACTATTTCGAATATTAATATTTATTTAGGCTACGATTATTAGATATCTATTGTAGGAATTCTATTATTTTACTTTTATTTTATTAATTTATGTCAAGGTCTATATTTATGCTAAAATTGTATAAACTGTATTTTTTGTGATCAATGAATTATAACAAACATTGCTGAATTACGTTACAGTATTTGAACTGATTTTTACAATAAATATGTTGACTGATAATGTATTCTGGTTGTGTTTTCCAGATGATGTGATTATGACCTGAAGAGTGATCTCATTGATTTTCGCCAGTCTCTACTTGGGTAAATAAATGTAACAAACTTTTTTAATACACCTGGATAGTATCGAAGTTTGAGGAAGTGTAAGGTTACGTAGGAGGCAGTTTATTAACTAGACACAAATACTATTAAATTTTCATCTTAAAACAAAAATTTAAAGAAATAGTACCTAGTTAAAATGTAAGATTTTGTTTTTGTGTAAAACGTTTATTTGTAATTATACCTGATATGGTAGTTAGGTACGAATAACCAGAGAGAAATTGATGTTTGCATCTTATATAACGTTACTGTAGTGTGTAGAAGAATTACATTTTTCATTGAGCCACCTTTTTTGTTTTAATGTAAACTTGTATTTTTACAAATTTCCTTTCCACAATGTTTATTTACTACTTGAGTGTATTGTGGCTTCTTTTGGTTTTCTGAAACTTTGTTATTTAATTTTATTTTCACTTTGTTAGTTTACTACTTGAGTTATGGTATATTGTGGTGTTTGTAACTTGGTAATGTTCTTTTTAAACCATGAGATGGTTAAATCTAGTCACGTTATCCTGTGGATATATAAAGGGTTTTACTGTAAACGTTTCTATTAAATTAGCATTGGTACAAATTTTGTGAATTTGTTATTGCGTTTCTTTCTCATTTCATTCTTTGATACCAATTGTAAGGCAGAATCATTTGTTTAGTTTTGGTCTTAAATATCAAATGAACAATTATCAATCTTGTATTAACTTTTTGTCAATTAGTTCTACATTACCTTCATAAGATTTGTGGCATGTAATTCGCTCATGCAATGAGCAGAGGGATTCATACACCACTGTGGCTTAAGGCAAAACCAACATTCCATTGACTGCTTTCTATACAGCCAATGGAGGAGGTAGGAATTTATTCAGATTTCCCCAAAAGTTTGATAAAATTGTATCACTTTTTATAGATTTACCTGCTTTTTTTTTCTCATGTGACTTCTTTTATCTTATTTATTTATATATTATTCATCTGAATAGTTGGTGGATATACATAAATGAGTACCTTTTTGCAAGTATACCCCATTTTTGTATACAGGTATGTATATTTCCATTCATATGAGAATGTACTGTAATCTTATTATGAATAAATAGAATTAAGAGCAAGTATGTATTTTCTTTGTGTACATTTCGTGTCAATTGTGTCCTGTTTTCATTTTGTTTCATATGTGTAGTAAAATATTTCAGTTATACATCGTGTTAACTACTCAAAAATGTTAATTTTTTTAGGGAAAGTATTTTCAGCTAAATTATTGTGAAATTATGAAGCATGAGATCGTGGGAGTGGGTGGTACAGGGAAGGGGGAGGAAGGGGAAGGGAATCGGGAACTGCCACGCGCCCTAATGGCCGCTTTTAGAACTAGGCTCGGACTAGTGCGCGCCTAATAATGTTAGGAGCGCTGAAAGCTTTTAACGCAGCGTTAGTATGGGAGATGAGAGTCTGGATTATAGTGTGGTCCAGAAATAGCAAAACAATACAAAAGAGTTTGCTGGTGCTAGAAAACCTAGGAGAAACATCGACCATCTTCATGGCTTAGTGATTGCATTGGTATATCGCAACAATGGAGATTCTATTTTAGTGAAAACTTATATGTATAGTCAAGACAAAAGAATGTGAGAAGTAATAGTCTCTCAAGAAAATGTGTTGGTATAAGTGGACATTGTTTTATGAAAATGTATGTTTAAAGCAAAGAACTGGTTATAGTAAGGTGTGTTACGTTGCCATGTTTGTTAGATAAGAGTTTTACACATAAATTTGTAATCGATTACAAGGAGAAATTCTGCTCTGTTGTTTAAATACAACATTAGGAATGCCACCAACAATTAAACTGGGATATTAATTATTGGGATGTAACTACAGAATTGCTCAATGGTATGCTGAAAGAAATTGTTTACATGTCTGAAGATTGCGTAAAACAAGGTGGTAAAAATTACAGAACTCCATTTATACACTCAAGTAGTCATTGACAAAGTATTGTGTTTGTTTAGCCTAGCCTTATTATTCCCAGTTCATGTGGGGTCGGCGAATGGGGATGGATATGATGCTTCGTTAATTGTAGCTGGGGAATATTCATGGCGCCGGATGCCCTTCCTGACGCGCCTCCCCTGAAGCGGTGATTGTGAAACGAAATGGGTGTGAATGATTATGAGTGAATGTTGTGGTGGAATGATAGGCAGGGGAAACGGGAGTATTGACAAAGTATTGTGTGGCAAAGAGTATTCGCGATGAGTGCAACGATTACTTTTTACTGAACCTTTATGCATATTTTAAAAGACGTTTACATTAATTGTTGCTTATTGATCTAAGCAGAGTTTTAAGATTTGTAAACCTTTAGTAAGAAGAAAATACGAGTATTTCATACCGCATATCAATTAGGCTTTTGACAAGAAATTGAAGTAGTTTTGAATAATTACTTACCTGGCCTGTAAGTCCAGCCCACGTTGTAGTAAAATTAACGCACGTAATCACTGCAATAGAATCGGGGGATAATCCTGGTTCGGGATTACGAGTCGTCATAAATAATTGGAAACTGTCGTTATAGTCTATTAATTTATCCCCCAATTGAACAACTTTTCTAGGACCTGGAGAAGAGGAAAAACGATTTTTGTTATCCTCAAAACAATTTATATTTGTAGAAAGAATAAAATCATCCTCATAAATGGCTAACAGTTTCAATTGAATTTGACAATATTACTAACATTTCAAAGTACTTTCTCCTTACACGAACTTGCAGTTAGGTATTGGAAAACAAAAAAAGAAACAATCGTTTCTTTTTGTGGAAACATATTTCTTATTCAATAAATGTCGGTAAAAATTGTGAACCAAGTAGAAGGATGTAAAAATCTGTGCAGTTGATCTGATCGAATAGATAAAATTCAGCTCTTTACCTTGACTGATGAAGTCCCCGCGCAGTACGGGAAAGAGGATAGGGTCGATAGTGTCAACCTCTTGCACGATGAGCACTTTGCCGAAGCGAATAGCAAGTTCAAGCGCCGTGGGGAAGCGCTCGCTGTGCTGGGTCACTACATCCATCGGCAAGTGCTGCAAATGGCTCTTGAGCCACTCGGACGCCAGCGACGTAGGATCAACCAGAAGCGGACGCAAGCATGTCTGCGCAAACACTTCAAATGTCAAGCAATTCAAATGACACGCAAGCATGTCTGCGCAAACACTCTGACACGGTCTGAAAGTGACAGCACACTATTTTAAATTTTTACGCATTAGCGAACGGAAATTCTAGGTTTTGTTGAGAAATGTGTACGGTTTTACAAGAAGAAACAAAACACAAGGATATATACCTGTGTTAACAAGGATATCATTTACGAAATAATGCTACTATTCGTGTTTATATTTCCATGAACACATTTGAACAAATAGCCGCAGACAAAGATAATTAGAGTATGTTATACGCAGAATCGTAGCCACATGGTACTGAAGAGGAAGAAACTGAAGTTTTTCAAGATTATCTACTGTCTCTCCATAAAATATAAGTTCTTATTATTCTCGGTGGATTGATCGCGTGAATTTTTTTAAATTTGAGTAGAAATATTCCTTTATGAGTCCCCATTGATTTTACGCATAGATTCTATATTGTGTTGAATCCTTAGATGAACCAAAGTACGTTACAAATTGCTCTTACATCAATTTGGAGATTTTCGATGGGTATTTCTGCGTGTGAACTTTTATCATTCGTATCATTCGTGGAGTTCTTGCCTTTCTTGGACATATATTGTAAAATAATAAAAAACTTTTAAAAAACAAACTTCTATTTACGTCATGTACGAAAACAAAATACGTTTCGGTTTGTATTAAAGAAATGCAGTGCCAAATGCTAATATCTCCATACGTATTTCACGTTGGTAGATCTTAATAAAAATAAACGTACTTTCTATATTTATCGCTGAAAATGATTTAATATTTAATGTTGAATTATTTATATTCAAAAACCTCGTCGCGCGAAATATTCATAAATGTAGATACCAATTAATTTCATAGGACAATAAGTACTTGCCGAAGTTTGTATTTTCTTTACAATTCTCGCAACAAGCTTTTTAAAAACAAATAATTCTACTAACTAACAGATGAAGTTACATAAAAGCTTGTAAAAATGAACATTTTGATCGCCGAAGTAACGTCTATACTAATAAAAGCGGATTATTTGGAATGTGTGAAAATCGGAAAAAGTAATCAATTTCCTCTTAAAAATTATTGCAACTAAAATGCAAATTATGGTTAATATTAATGAATAACAAGAGAAGAATAAAGATTAAAATTGGCTTCTAATCAGTAGATGTGAATCTTCACTCGCATGACAGTGGACTATGAAGCCTACTAATGTGTCCGTCAGATTAAAATGGCGTTACGTGAGGCGGACAATCCACGTGACCGAATCATAGAAGTAAAATTATATAATGGTTTTGAAGAACGTTGTAATCAAGTACATCACTTGAAAGTGGAATGAAAACCAAAGAATTCAGAGACCTTAACTATGCACTTTCTGTGTAAAGTGTATTTTTCTTCCTCCTGGATTTTAAAATAATTCGTAATTGCATACACATTAGCATACAATACTGAAAACTCTGTGTATAACTGTAGGTTTTCTACGTGGTATTAATTTTTTGAAATAAAAATAAGTGAAAATTTAATATCATGAAAGTAGAGAAATATAGTAACTAATATAAGAATGTAGAACATTATTTAAGAACCGCGGGTAACTCCGGGCAAAATGAGCGAAAAAAATCAAGACATGTTGAATGGTGTTTTAATACCAGAATGTCCAGTAATGATTGTTATAAGATACTTTTCAAATCCCGGGCAATGCTGGGGAGTTCTGCTAGTTATTAAATATTTTCAAATGCATATATAGTTTAATCCATAAAAGAACTAAATACCAATATTGAAGAAAACCACACTTATAATCCTAGGTGAAAATGAGAATATTCTTTGTATCAAAGGTGAAAATGAGAAATAAAACTTTGTATCAATATCTTCACAAAACGAGCTATATCTTATTTAACGCATAATTACAAATGAAAACATATTTTGCAAAATCCAAGAGTTTCAATGTGAAAAATTGATCTTCTTCGCCTTTTTCTTTAATTGCTGGAAAATTTTCGTTCTATGAAAAAAAAGACTGAATACTGTAGCTTATTTTATAATAAATAAAATAAAAACAATTCAGTTCAATCCGATAATTTGAAACAGATTTGAATTTCCCGTAAATGTCCATATTTTGCACCTTTGAAGAGTCTGGATGGGGGTAGCTTCAAGGGGATTACTAGAGACTTTTGTGGAAATGATCCTTGGGAAGTAGTAAAATAATTGATGTCTTTAGGCCTTCATTGACTGGGATAAATGTAGAGCATACGATATGCTAAATTTAAGACGATGCAGTATGTTCTGTGACCATGTCTGGTTTTCAATCCACCATTCTAAGCAAGGATTGTGGGATTCCATTTAGGACACTAGCCTTAAATGTATAAATTGTGCTATATTTCTTAAACATATTTAATAATAATAATAAATTTATTGTCAAAAAAGCAGTACAAACTGCGTATGACCACGTTGAGGACAATAAACTAATTTACTCTCCGGAGGGCAAGCAAGGGACCATCACATCAATTCTGATCAAGGGCCCTAAGGCAGAGGTGGATTTAAAAATTTCACCAAAAATTCCTAGATAAGATAAAAAGTTAGCTGCGAGTTATAATACTAATAGAATGTCAATATGTTTGTAATTTAACGCAAAAAATTTACAAGTACAAATTATTATCGAACAATAGATTATTCTGAGTATAGTGTTTAAAAATCATAAGAATTGAAATAACACTAAATTCACGATTTATTGTTACAATAAACACGACCCTAGACAAAGCCTAGAGAACTTGTACAAGAAATCCGCCTCTACCCGAAGGAAAACCGGAGAAAAATCCGGGGCAGGATCGGGCTACAGAATTAATTTACACAACCATCTCAAAGTTGAGTACACATAAAACTAAATTAATATGAGCCATAAGACAACACAATCATGCAACAAAATAAGTTTTTGAAATTCTTCTAAGTTATTTAAAAATTTCTATAGCAAAAGTACAAGACGGATTTAACTTTTATTAAAATCAATAAATTCTTTTGCATTGTAGAAGCACTGGTGCAGGAGGTAATTTTTAACCGCGGACTTGAAGAGATTAAATTTTATAATATATTTTATATTCTTGGACAGGGAATTATATAGAACGATTCCGGAATGAAATGATCTTTTTTGGAAAAGAGTGGTTGACACCCTAGGGCGATGAATATTATTACTATTGCCAGTATTNCTATTGCGTGTATAGTGTTCGTGAACGAGACTGTTTCATATAAAGAAAGGGTGGCACTTCAGTAATTCGGTCTTAACAAACACGACTGTTTCATAAATATAGATGCAGGGAAGTTTTAAGATATTTAATTCCTTGAATAAAGGTTTACAAGAGTTTCGGGGGTGAGATTTTCAAATTATCCGAACTATCCTCTTCTGAATTCTGAAAGTTTGAATACTCTGACCGGAATTACCCCAGAAGGTAATGCCGTAACGTAAATGGGAGTAAACGTTTGTAAAATATACGCAACAGGAAATACGTGGACTAACTACGTTAACTAAGATTCGGAATGCGTAACACAAATTGCTTAATTGGGAATTAAGATTGTCAACGTGAAAATTTCATTTGAGGTGTTCTTGAATATGGAGACCTAAGAATTTTGAATTCGTAACAGTTTTTAATCGTGTTCCGTTTAAAGAGAAACCTGGGGGTAAAGATTTTGTGATATTATTGTGAAATGACATAGACACTGTTTTGTCAGTGTTTACAATGAGACGATTTGCATGGGACCAAGTCGAAAGGTTAGACAAAACATTTTGAGCGTTGGCGTGTTTACATAGTAAATTAGTGTCATCAGCAAAAAGAACCATTTTGCAATCTGCTGTGGATGATGACATGTCGTTCACATACAATAAAAAGAGTATAGGACAGAGAATTGAACCTTGGGGTACTCCGCAAGTAAGTGGCTTTGTTTCTGAAAGACAACGCTCAAATATTTACAGATGCATATTCAATCATTACTATTTGAATTGCTGTTTCCATAATAAACTAGTCGTATGAATTAACATAACTTTTGATTTGTTATATATTAGTATGAGTTACGGAGTATATGCATTAACACTGTTATCGTTGGACTTACATTATCTCTTGATGATGTAGGTATTCATGTAACTTTACTTCGATAAAATATAACTCGAGAAAAAAAAACGCACTGTCTTTGTTAGTTTCTTGTAAAGTAGCAGCAGTAAAATTAGATAATTGTCATCAACGTGGTCATTGTTTGTAACTGCTCACTTGGCAATAAATCATTTAATAATTAATTGCCAGTCGAGTTAGCTTGATGTTGCAACAGGTCTTGTATACAGTGTAGCGAATGTTTTTACTTCGCAATCGTAATAAGTTAAGATTCAAAAGGGTAATGATAAGAGTGTCTCGCGTTATGTTGGCAATACATTCGGATTTCTTCAAACTTACATCTATCACCAACATCGGCCATCGATTTCATTCACTTACTCTTGAGACGCTATTCTGCCCTTTCTGTAAAGAGCATGTGGAACGAATATTATCTTGTGTCTGGGCTTGTGTTATCAACTTGCATTTTTACAACGAATATTCGCTATTGTGATTACTATTAATATTTATTCGGATATTACGTAAAATCCCAGAAGTTGGCAGTTCGTCTTAGGTAGACATATTGCATTATTTTCGGTAAAGCCACACGACTTTGAGAATATATCGGTCTCATTCTGTTTCACTGCGAGTACGGTGGAAGAAAGGGCCGCAGTTCACTGTCGTGGACCTTCTTCCACCGTCGCGTCGTCATGTGCCTTTTGGGGAATACGGAGGAAGTGAGAAATAAAATTTTTTGATACTCTTGAGGAGAAATTCAAATATGTGAAGCTCACTAAGTGTAACAAAAGACAATAGCCTCATCGGTTTTAAAAATGTACGTAATTTAATTTGATATAATGGGTCCAGAAGCTGTTTTTTTTTCTTCACCGTCCTAAAAGTACTCAAAGAGGAAACAAAAACCTAATTAGTTCATGTTGCTAAGTGCTATAGAAAGCAATTAATCATTTATAGAAAAATACGACATGATAAGATTAACATTCAATGACGTTGCTTATTGACTTTTTTAGCTCAATATTTCGATCTCCGAAGTAATGTTATTACATACTTTCATGAATATGTTTCATATAAAAAATGAAGTGGGAGAAGACAAAATGTGTTCATTTGGTATAATACATTTCAAAATCAACTTACCCCTGCTTCCATGGATGTTATCTGTCCAAACAGAGAAACCAAGGCACATGTTTTAATATCTCCGTGTAAAAATGAAAACCCATAAAAACTGAGAATGAATGTGTTATTTTAATAAATGCTACTTGAGTTGGACAAAAAGATAGTGCACAGCTAAATGAAAACTCATCTCATTTCAATCTTACAAATTAACATGGTTTATAAGAAAAAATGTAGTACATTCGAAGATGTGGAATTAAATGACAATAATTTTAAATTTGAAGCTGATAGTCATACAATTTATGAGTATTTGTTAAGTAGAATTTTTTTTACCATAAAAAAGGAACATTTATGATTAGAACAAATGTTTCTCTGCAGGTTGTCGGAGTGATAACAGAAAATTAGTAAGAGATGAAAATTTTACAGCTAATACAACTCGTTTCTAGTGACATGCATGTTTACTGCATGATGTCAATATTTATCACCTGGATGCACATTGTGGAATATTTCCCATTCTATTACTAAGAAATTGTTTAATTAAAGTGAACTATTACTTTTTTCAAAGAACATTCATTCAAAGTATGGATTAGTAAAAATGTGGATATGGATTCTTAATAATGTTTTATTAAGAATAAATCTTAATAACAAACTCTTACTGTTTATACTACGATTTAGTTAACTACTAATATACACGTTACCATATTAACACAATCTCCTGCAACCATCTTAATTTGTGAAAGAAATATTCCAAAGGTAGAACAAAACTTGAATTTCATCTGGGATTTTCAAGATATGGGATAAAGCTAAAAGATGTAGTAAAAATTTTAACAAAATATTTACTACATCTTTTAGCTTTATTCCGGTTCTGTATGCATTCTCGTGACACCAAAGAATCGAACTGTTCTAAAGGTACTCGTGAAGTTAGTTGTCGTGACGCCACCTCAACTTTAAAGGAACAGGGGAATAAGTTCATTTGAGGAAAAAGTATCACCAAAACAGACTGGGTTACCAATGGCGGGTATTGGCAGTAATGTGCTCTTAACACCAAATTTTTTGGGGGACGATGATGTGACCATTGAAACATTTTTTGATAGAGTCAGAATTATCAGTCACTTCAATGCGTGGAGCGAACAACAGACTCCAGCAGCGGCTAAGTTAAGATTGAGTGGATCAGTAGCGACATTTCTAGAATGCAATCCACACTTATGGGATAGCCATGAGGATTTTACGATCGGGCTAAAAACAGGTTTTTACAAAAAAATTCAAGAATAGCGTTGGAAAAATTATTCGCAAATTGTAATCAAAGTCAAAATGAAGGAGTAATAGAATTTGCGACGCGATTAAGAGGAATCTGTAGGAAATTACTACTTTCCTATGAAAATATGGGTAAATAATCGACGGAAGAACTATTCGAAGAACGACTATTGGCTCAATTTTTATCAGATTTGAAACCAGAATTAGGGCGTTTTGTAACGGTCAGGGACCCTAAAACATGATTCAAGCGGAAGCATTTGCTTTAGCTGAGGAACAAATAGTTAAAAGTTATTCGGCACACGGCGTACAGACGAGTTCAGTAGCGGCCGTACACTCACCACCGCCCTTGCCACGCGACGTCAGCAGAATGCCGGCGTCGAGTACAAACAACAACAGCAGATACGCTCAGTCACGTAAGAGACCGCTGAGATGCTATAATTGCGGATTAGTGGGTCACTTCGCAAACTGCTGCGGAATGAGGTCGCAAAATTGTATAATATGTGGGAAGCAGCATGGGATCCAAGAATGTCCATTTAAGATGTGCATGCTTTGCGGGAAAGCAGGACAATTACCACTAACGTGTCCAAAAAACTCGGTACTACCGGTTGTTCCGCAAGAGGGTCAATGATCTTAGCTGTCCAACCGGTATCAGGTTTAAAAGTAGAAGTAAAAATATGGGAACAAAAATTTCATTTTTTAGTGGATACTGGAGCAGCAGTAACTATTTTAGACGCAAAGAAATTTCCACTAGGTATTCTTCCTTTAAGGAACTACATCGAAAAAATAACTAGCGCTTCGTGTCATCAATTGAACATTTTTGGACAAAGTTCATTAAAATTGGAAATTGGAGGAAAAAAGTATGAACATGACATATTAGTAATGCAGTTAGAATCAAACAAGTACGACGGAATAATTGGATTAAATTTTTTTAATTCAACAGCTTTATTTGTGCAGGGAATAAGACGATTATTATATCGGAAGGGCATACAGTACCATTGTTTTCTTCAGAAAAATAATGGTGTATTACTTCATAAATAATGATGTAAATGTAGTAAATACTAATGAGCAAGGTGGAAATATCATGAATACACATGATGGAAAAGTAGATTTATTAGGTGATTTAGATGAAAAAATCGCGGAAAAATTGCAAACTCCATTGGTAGTTACTAGTAATAATTCAGAAAGTAAAGTGCAAAGAAAACAAAGTAGTTAAGAAATATTAAATGCAGAGTGTAGGCAGGAAGTTGAGAAATTGAAAGAACCGTTGAATCCACTAGTTGTGAAATATTGGTTAGAAAACAACGACCAAAATAAAGTGAGTCAAGTAGCTGACGACCTTTTAAGAGGTATGAATGAAGTGAGACAAGTGAACGAATCTGGGAATTCTGGAATAATAGTAAATGAGTTCCAGGCTTCGGAAATATGTTGGCTGATAGAGCAGGGGAACATAGTTGATGCAGAGGGGCCAGGGATGCATACAGATGTTGATTGCCAGGCAGACAGAAAGTACGAGTAGATTCCGGGAAACAGATCAGGGTGTTCAGAATATAGAAGTTGGAGCAGTTACCGGGACCACCGGGCAACCGGGTTATTTGAAGGTACCAAATACATTGGTAGCTGGGAAAGCAGAAAGTGGTGAAAAAGATTATTGTGTGAATAGTTACCCGAGGGGACTATTATGTATGAATGAAACTGAATTTCCAGAAGAGTTAGAGCAAGTGAAACAAAGCCAGAGAAGCTTTGATGAAACAGTGGTCAGTGATCAATTCATTAAAGTAGAAAGTCAAAATATAGTTAGGATTTCGGAAAAAAAAGCTCGCGTGTTAAAGAGAGGATAATGTGGATCAGTGTAAATCAGTTATGCTAGCTGAGAGGTTAAAAGTTTTATGAGATTGCGAAAAGCAAAAGTGAAGCCTAACAAATGTTGGTTTTTTCAAGAAGAGGTAAAATTTTAGAACATTCCTTATCTCAAACAGGATTGAGGCCGGAAGAGGGAAAAGTAGAAGCAATACGGGAATTTCCCATTCCAAAGAGCGTTAAAGAGGTTGTCTTTTTTAGGATTAGCGGTGTTCTATAGGACGTTTATTCAAAAAATTTCTGGAATAGCAAGTTGTCTGTCAGACCTTACTAAGAAAGCGGATAAATTCACATGGCAGTCTTGGCATCAAGAGGCTTTTGATTTATTAAAAAAGGTTCTAACTCAAAACCCGGTTATGAGATTTCCGAATTTTTTCAGACCATTCGTATTAACGACGGATGCGTCGCCAGTGGGCATTGGAGGCGTACTTTCGCAGCAACTCGACGACGGCGAGCATTTAATCGCTTGCGCGAGCAAAAAACTGTCATTGCAGCAAAGTACGTTTAGTGCCACTGAGTTGGAATGTCTTGCAGTCTTAGAAATTCCGTGTGTATTTGCTAGGTCGAGCATTTGTATTAATAACGGATCATAAGGCGTTAAAAATGGCTTCTGACGCAATCTGAACCAAACCCAAAATTGGCCAGGTGGGTGATGGAGCTATTGGAGTATATATTTTCGGTGCAATACCGACCTGGTGTGAAAATTCCACATGCGATCGCACTTTTCCGAATACACAATAGAGTATGGACAATTTCTAGGGAAGAAGAAGAATATGAGCCGATTTGGGAAATGGAGCGTATAAAAATTGAACAGAGAAAGTGTCCAAATTTAAGGGAAGAATTTCAACTAGCACTAGAGAAAAAGGCAGTGTATTTTCTAAACGAATGTGGAGTATTGTGTAGAATGCACATACCACCTCCTGAAGCAGTCACATGGATATGCGCACCTTTGACAAAGAGACATATTTTAGAGCGATGTCACGATAACTGTTGGCAGGGCACAGGGGCTTTGCAGCTACTTTGGATATGGTACGGCGGTATTTCAATTGGCCAGGGTCATATGGGCACATAAAATGGTACGTACACAAATGTTTGATGTGTAGAGCGCGGAAGGGAGTAAAGAAACCTCCCCCCGTACAAGAGGCGTCGAGGGCATCAAAGCCTTTTGAAAAGGTGTCTCTTGATGTAGTGGGACCACTTACTTGTTCAGATCGCGGGAACAAATATATCTTGACTTGTCAGGATCATCTTACGCGTTACCCTGAAGCAATCGCGACAGTGGCCTGGGCGTTTGTAGAGCAAGTAGTGTCTCGCCACGGAGTACCGGAGATACTCCTCACAGACAGGAGAGCAAATTTTATGTCAATGCTAATGAAGGAGATTTGCGGGATTTTAGGTGTGAAACAAATATTCACGTCGGCATATAACCCGGCGGCGAATGGGAAACTGGAAAGAGCTCACTAGTCCTTCGCTGCCGTGATATCGTGCTACGTGAACCAAGACCACCGTGACTGGGATAACCATCTCCAGTTCGCATTATTTGTTTATCGAAATGCGAAGCATAGAGTAACACGATATAGCCCAGCATCCTTAGTGTATGGACGAGAGTTAGCGCTACCATGGGACGCAATATTATCTTTAAAAATTAAACAGTATAAGGATGAACAATCTTTTGCAGATGTGTTAGTAAAAAAACTTGCAGTCAGCTCATAGTGAAGCTCGAAGGTATAATTTGGAGAACTTACAATTAGAGGTAAACAACAAGGTAAATAAGGGGAGGGTACTTACTCCTATTCACGAAGGACAGTGGGTGCTGTTAAAGAATTTCAGAATGTTACCAGGACATACAAGGAAGTTCGAACCTCGATGGGAGGGGCCTTACAAAGGGCAAGAACACCTTTTTAATAGAACACTTATACACAGGACGCACAGTGTGCTCCCACCACAGAAACCTGTTACTTCTACCTCAGGAGGCAGAGGAGCAATCACCCAGGGTAGTGTTGACAAAAACAACGCAGACATCACGGGGAAAAAGTGTGGGTCCAGAGCCAGAGGGGGTTGATCAGTCTATTCAACCGAAGGCAAGGTCTCCCAACAACCTTTGCCCAAGGCTAGGAAATGTCGATATCTGTGACGAGCCATACCTCTCCAAGAGGCCACGGACGCCTGGATGCAGCCCGCAGTACACAAGTGTCGGAAGGATGGAGGAGGTGCCAGGCGAACGGAATGAGAAGGACAACTCATCAACCGTACCTTCACCTGCCAAGCGGCAGGATGCAAAACCACACGACACCGAGCCAGAGAGGGTTACATCACGAAGGGGCTGGGAGTTAGAGGAAGAGTTGCCTGAACTCGCATCAGGAGAATACAGGAAACTCCGGGCGAGGTAAAGGGCAAAGGAGAGACAGCAACGAAGAAGAAGAATAGTAATTATAATGTGTAAGTATTGTACTTCTTACAGGTAGACGCGAGTGCAGTAACTAAGGAAGATGGAACTTTGGTGGATGGTCTGGATGGCATGTGGACTAGTGAACGTGTCAGGGATGGTCTTTGTGCCGCGGAACACAGTAATAGTGTTGTGTGCCGAGTGGTGGGTCAGTATTGACTTGAACGTGCCTGAAGTGGAGGGAGCGCTGGGGCAGGTGGCTGACCAAGCAAATAGATTTTTTCACATGTTGAAGAACTCTGCAGAAATACGAGTGCGACGGCATGAACGTCAGTGTTACAAGAATACAAGAGTACAATCAATAGGGAGCTAGGAAATTTCCAGGAACAATTAAAAGTCGTGAAACGAAGTTCACGGAGCAAAAGAGGGTTGCTAAATATCCAAGGGAAAGGGTTGCATTACATAGTTGGAATTGCGACAGACGATCAGATTCTAAATTTACAACAGCAAATTTCCCATGTACAGGAGGATACGCGGGTGGCACTTGACGCCCGTGTTACTTTTTATCCAATGTTTCGGCAACTCTGGGGAGACATAACGAAATGCTCTCAACTACCGTGGGAACGCTGAATGCTTTACATGAAACCATTATAGGAGACCACAGGGTTCTCGCGGAGTTGTTATCAATCTACCAGGAAGTAGGGGTACTGAGCGGCAGGATTCAAGAGGGTTATACTGAGCTAATGCAACATTTGCTCTCGTTGAAGCTGGTTCTACAAAGGATAAAGGTCAAGCTAGCTATAGCAGAGCTGGGAAAATTTTAACCGACTATTCTTCATCCTGATCTTCTTTCCGTCGTGACCAACGCGTCAAATTCGCTAGCGGACGGCCTGGAGTTCGTGAGACTCCGGAGCAGGTTGTTGCGGACGGTCTACGAGGTATCACGGGTGCGTGTGCTGAGTAGTACCCGAGGCACAACCATATTGGTTAGCTTGCCACTCCACCAGGGTCACGAGTTCCAGATGTACGAGGCCCTGGCATGGTCGGTGGTAGTGAGCAATACCGGGCGAAGCGTGGTCTTGACACCTATCTTCTTGTTTCCTCTAATTCTTCACAATTCTTATTCTTGGATAGGGATTCACTGGGCGACTGTCGAGAGGCGGCTGTCACAGTGTGTCCTCCCTCTAAGCCAATCTTTTCTTCTTTCGCCCGCTCCTGTAGTATAACGGTGTTTCTGAATAAATCAGAACAGGTACACCAGTATTGCAGTGTCAGCATAGCAATGACGCCCTATGAGTTGTTAGCGTCAGGGGAGACTCCTGGGAAGTGGTACTACGCGGTCAGCGAGAATACCTGGTTGAATATTTCATGTAAATGTCATGAGTCTAGAATTCAGTTACATCGAGAGGGAAGTTTTTACTCCTACGTGGTTGCTCGGGCAATTCCTCTTTCCAATATTTACTTCCCATTTTTGATACTTTTAACTTTTCAATGCCGTCGGAAGTTCCGACAGTGCAGGCCAAGACAGTATAGTACGATTAGGAATAGTGTCATGGGTTATGTATACAATTCTGGGATTAATAGGATTAGGAATTATAGTGTGTACAGCAGTACGATGTAAGAAAAGGAAATTGGGACAGCGAGAAACGGGGCCAGTTTCAGTGATAAACATGGTTCCGATGCAGAACCGCGTCCCATTATTTCCCCACTTCTAATATTATTGTACATAAACAAAGTGTTATTATTGTTATTTTGAGTTTGATAATATTGGATATGTTATCTTGTATATTAGTAATAGGTATAGATTTTGTGTGATAAATTTTTTAAAGCATTTTTTGTTATGATAGATTTTAAAGCGCAGGCGAGAAACTGTAAAACGATCTGTAAATATTCAAGGCAATCAATAATACGTGGTAATCTATGTGTAGTTTTTAGTGCGCAGTGCGACAAGATGTAAACAAAAAAATATATACCGGTGGTGCATTGGTGTCGCCACGGAAGATGGACGTCCCTTTTTTGGAAAGGTGGGGGGGAGATGTCGTGACGCCACCTCAGATATGTATGCACAACCAAGCATATTAGAACTTGATCAGGCGTACTGGTAAACGAGACTGGGTTACGAGGTCATGACGTCAAAGCTATAAATCATATAGTAGTAGTAGAGGAGAGTAGGAGGACCGAGTGAGTTGACAGGTAGGTCCTTGCTGTGGAGGATGCTAGACCAGCGTCGCCGCAGGGAGCTGCTTCCACCTCTCACCTCCTAGCTGGCCCTCGAACCAGGGAATACCAGCCTCTCCGCTTCGACCCGAGCAGCTGAGTTGCACTCTTCCGAGCTACGATCATGACCTTGGCAACACCTCTCTCTGGGCCTGAACTCCGTCACCAACTTATGTGAGTATTAAAACTGTTCTTATACACTATGAGTTTCTTTGCAACCAAACCCTCAATCCTCATCCATCTCCTCCTTCACCCCTTCCCCCCTTTGCAGTGTCCAAACTCGCAGCTCGGATCGGCCAACCAAGCGAGTTGCGAGCGAGGTTCACGACATAGTCTCAAAATGATAATACATTTTTTCTTCTGATTTCTACTTTTTCATTTGACAGTATGAATAGAAGAAGAATAATATAATAATTGCATCCAAACATTTTACTACGTATCACAACTTTACCCTATATGATTTAAAATATTATCCTATGTGACGAAACCAAGTTTTTATTTCTGTATTGAGAATCAATATAATTTTCATCATGGCCAAAATAAGAGAATACACTTATATGTTCTGTATTTTAGAAATATAAAACTAGGTACATTGATTTAAGTGATAAAAGAGTTAACAAAAAAACTGTTTGAAACTTATTAAAATAAAAAAAAGTATTTTTCATGCCCTAATATTATTTCATTTACTTTTCATAAAATTGTTCACACTTGAGAGCATGAACTATTTTAGAACATTTTTTTAGAACCATACAACAGACTAGTTTGATTAACTTTTAAGAACGAATAAATCAAAATAGGGTGCGAATACATCAAATTTGAAAGAAAAAGAAAACATTCTCAATAAAAAAAAACAGGAGGAACAATATTTAGAGGTAGGATATGCGTAGATCAACATATCTTCTATGGTAAACGTGTATGTGGCCTAGCTAACGAGTGTGGACATTCACCTTGAGAATGATAAGAGCATTCTGTTGCGACAGCTGGTCCGAGGGTAGCCCTTCGGCCTGCCATTGCAGCAACTGTTGTTCAGAGCCCAAGAACTGAGTGAGCATGAAGTCTCCGCCGTGGTGGAGAGAGCCGACAACGTGATGTGATGGGGCCGCTGAAGCGTCTTCATCGTTGTCCTCGCTGTCGGAGGAGGGAGGTGGTTGGCGCACGGGCGGTTGGTGCTGAGGACTGCTGCTGTTTCCTAGCAGACGACTCCAAACCCGCAAACATTCCGCGCGCTCGTCCTCCGGAGCCGCCGGCAGGTAGGCGAGGAAAGCGGCGGCCAAGAGACCATTCACCGGAAGGCGTTGGAGGGCCTAGAAATCGTATGCTCTGAATTACGTATCTGATGTACATACTTAAACCAGAATTCACTGCGACAGGAAAATAGTTGCAATCCCTATTTCGGTCATCTTCAATACTTGGATCTTCTTGAATATCTTCCACAATAAAGAGGGACTTGGACCAAACACTTACAATAAAGGGGTCATACAAAGTCGAAACATGCGTACTCGAATGTAAAAACCAATAACTTCTGGTTTTCCTCAAAACTACAGGGAATAAAAATGTACTTTTTAAAATTTCATATTTAAATTTTAAACAGGATTTTTCTTGAGGATTTTAAGATGTAAGAATTTCTTTTCAAAGACTCCTTTTTATTATACATCATAAAATCGTCTGGATTAGTAACAATGAATATCAGATATCACAACAACGTAATGTTGAGTCAAAACATAGAAGATACAATGATCATGTTATGGATTGGGATAATTTAGAAATTTTGAATTCTGAGAAGTATTATTTTAAAAGATGCATGTGTGAGATGATAAAATTCCCTTTGTCTTTCCGTAGCCTGTACGTTGACCTTGGACTGATTTTAGAAAATCCCTCCCCAGACAACGCGACACTATTTGTACTTCTCCACATTTATTGTAATAAAGATTTAGAAAAATATATGTAGTCATGGGAATCAGTTGTACAATTGAAAACATTTTTCAATTTTTTCTTATATTCTAAATCGTGTACGTGTCAAGGGTCAATTTTCAGGGTTGAAATTTGACCCAATTTTCACTATTCAATAGAACTGAAATTTAGCACACAGCTTTAGTTCTGATTACGATACTATATAGTATGTAAATAGCTCACATCTATCTTCTAAATCTTATATGATGAACGCCCCAAGATGGCGATTAACTTTTCTTCCCCTTTACAGGATTATCAAATGAAAGAGTTTGACAAGTAGAATACGTAACGTCATTCAAAAACCAATTTGACGGACTCTCTACAGTTTTTCTTTTTTCTTCACAACAACCTTAACATCAGTATAAAATGAAAGGTTAGAACAGAATGAGTTACGAGAAGTCATTTTAATCTTAATATGGGATGCCCTACGATGGCAAATTATCTGATGACTATTCTTCCAAACAATGTAAAGGTGTTTCTATGTGTCGAAAAATGAGTTGCTCAAAATTCTACGCCGCAAACTTATAACTACACAACTGAAGGTGAGCTGAGGATTGAATGGATCATGTGTATGGAAAAAATGTCTTGCCACCAACGTAGCAACCCAGACTGTGGAGGTCTAGGAAGCAAATCAGACACCGTTCGAAGCGTACATTCAGATCAGCGCTGTCCAATTGGCAACTCTTTTTTGCTACCCGCGAGTTGTACATTTTACATACAATTAAATAAATACAATTAATTAATACACTTATAAATTAAAGAAATAAAAGACAACAACAAAATCTGTAAAGGTTTCAGTGATCCGGAGATGGTGATATAGCCGCTGATAGGTGATAGGGCCGCTGTAACGCTTTTATTCTTGTAGACAGAGGGAAAGGTGTGCAATTTCTATTGCAATACAATTATAGCTAATATTAAACCTAATATAGACATTTTAAAATCTAGATTAACAAATTGTATTCTTCGCTGTTTCAGTATTTTTTCTTCCTTTTTGTTCATTTTCACATTACATTAAGTTAAAATACGTTATATTTAAGATAAAAATAATCTGAAACACGTACAGAACACATTCTGAACAATGCGGTATTTGCTGAATTAATAAAATATCGAGAAAATACATTATGCAAACGTTTGCGCAGCGATAACTCACCAAAATAATTAAAGGGTATTTTCAATGAATGATGAAGAACACGCTGACATTTAATGTAGTGCATTCCTAAAGGTGAATGTGCAACAAACGCGACTACTGTCTTCACCAACCTGAGAGAATTCTGCAAGTTGTGCCTTCCATCGTCGGTACTCGTCATTCAACTTACTCACTAGACCCTCCGCGGCAGTGATGGTGCTTTGCGCTTGAGTCAAACGAATTTCAATTTCGGCCGCCTCCTTAGTAGAGGAATTCAGTTGCTTTTTCAGTTCAGCTACAGTGTTGTCCACGTCTGATAAGCCAGTACTCAGCTGTCGGACCTGTCACCAACATACGAAAACAGGTGTTGAAAATATGGTATTTTCTGAATAAAAATAAAAATAGGTGTTTGGAGAAAGTAATCACACTAAATTATTAAACATTCTTCACTTTAATTCCTGGCACTGAAAGAAGTATATGATACGAGATAATATTTTTCTATTCGTGGTTATATAGTTTTACCGACAACAACAATACACCGAAGTTCCATATAATGTTATAAAAATATGAAAGAAATACTTGCTTATTAATTATAAAAAATAGAATTGAATATGTTTGCCAATGTATAAAATACAAATGTGTTGTTAAAAATTATGCATTTCTCTACACTATATTGATAATGTACAACACAGTACTAAATCATTCTATGATACTAAGAAAGAGCATACGATACGAAATACTTCACAAACACATGGCTATATGCGAATCGGAAACAAAACACAGGAGGAAAGTTGTGAGACTCGCGTGCATTTATTGTTGATGCGATCACACACCTGCTCTTGTGCTGCGCTTAAATTCTTCTGCAGCAATTGCTGTTCGCGCTCCAGCGGTCGTATCTTCTCGAGCACTCGCGAGAAGCGCACGTTGGCGGTGACCCAAGCGGCGAGAGGTGCAGCTGCCACCGACGCGCGTTTCGCAGTGCGCGCTTCGAATGACTCCCCGCGCTCCTGCAGAAGACGCTCCACAGCAGCGCGACTCTCGGCTGCGATGCGGCGTGCATCGAACGATCTGCACACTCAAAAGAGTCACTTTATGTTCAACAGAAAAAAGACAAATGGAAACATACATTTTGTTATTTATTTTCAAATATGTATTTTAATTGCTTATCTTGACCGTTTGTTTTCCGCGGTTAACATTTGTGCCCACTTCAAAACGAATGCTTTCTTAGTTGCTTTAATCTATCAGATTTTTTTAGAATGTGAAATATAAATATGTTTTCACTTAATCTCAATTTTATCACTTTTTATCTATGCCTCTATGCTACACTTATGGAAGGTAAAAAAGTAATGATTTAACAAAAATTGATCGGAAAAGGTAAGAACCAATAAAATGCAACGAGAAAAAATTCGTTGTGAGTCAATATTACAATCTTAAGGGTAAAGTATTCTCAACACACGACATTCTCGAGCTTAAACATCGACGCGTGAACTCTCAGTCTAGCCAACCTTTTTAGTCTGTTTGTAGATGGATTAAATTGAACTTTATGAGACTAGCTTATGAGCTTATTTCAGATTTATTAAGAATTTTCAAAATCACGTAATAGCAAGTTTAATCCAACTAAAGAAATTGTATTCACGATATCACCGTACATGCGAGCAGTACATTTAGTTCCCCATAACAAAGTTTTAGTTTCCCAATGAAAACTCTTCCGCACACTTCTGTTTTTAGTGCACGTTGTTTTTAGGGATATTTTTGTCATGATGATTATACTTCAACATTTTCTTATACTCACCGTATATCCTCTTTCACACCGCGCTTAGCAAGAAATGTTTTCATGCTATTCCAGGATGTATCTTGAATCCCCATGAGTCGCAGTACACCCTCCAAAATGTCTCTGATAACATCTGGCGGCGCTCGCATAGAACGAATCTCCGAAAGAGATTCCGATTTAATGTTGCCGACAGCAGCACTCGCCTCCTTAATCAGAGGCTCCACCTCGGCTAGTTCTTCATCGATCGCTTTCTTCCTGCACTCGTAAAAATATTACTCAATTGGTAACAAGAAACACAAAATTAGTACAGATATTTTTAAGCAGAAAAGTGACTGGACTAATCTTAATTGGGAGCATTATAAAAACTTGAGACAAAGGTACAAACATGCGGCAAAAGAGAATTGGCATTTTTCCAGAAGAGATTTCACGTAATTTAAAATCTATCTTAAACAACCCACAGACGTACTTATCATTTTAAAACAAAACAGATAGGTACATTTTTCGTATTTCCAGGAAATTGGCGAATATAATTGAGAAAGGCATACAAGTTTCAAGACATCGGGTGACGTTTGAAATCTGTACATCTAAGTAAACAGTAACTGTCCTCTCTGGTATTTTTAATTCTTCTAACTCTGATGTTTCAAAATGAAACCTAGTTTAACCTAAGAACCCAGCTTAACGTACTCCATATTGTAGTACCACATACATGGGCAAGGAAAATGTATCACGGTATATTATTATAAATCAGAGCATATTTAAAAAACAATACCTGTAGGTACGGATTGTTATATACGGTCTGTAAACCAAGCTATTAAAGTCGAAAAAATTCATCGAGGAAGGCAATGAAGTCTTTTACGTCAATTATTTGGTAAGGGTTAAGTTCTTTTTTTGAGTACTGTAGTAGTGTAAAAATGTCAGCCTACAAGGGAGTTTCTTCTGCACGAGCTACACAAAAGATGCAAAGGAGTTTAATTTGATTTACTCTGCCATATTCTCAAAACGGGTCACACGCCAATAAAGAACACATCGATTACTTGTAAACGATATCTCTCGGTATCTTAAACAGAGGTTTTATACGTAGTTTCTTAACGTGGAGTGAGTATAGTGGCCCACAGTAATCACTGGGTACAAAACAAAATCGTTGAAGGGTTACCAGTCTCAGTAAAGCTCAACTCGCAAATTAATATATTTTTCCAACATTGAATTCTGGTATGAACATTGCTTGAACAAAGGGCGGCTTTAGAGTGGGGGCCACGGCGAGGATTTTTTGAAGTATCTAATCAGTTATTAGGCAATCCATCGCGTTTTCCAAAAACTTTCTAATTAAGGAACATTGGAATATTTCGGTTACAATTTTGGTCTTAAAAAATGATTTGAGAATTTAAATTGTGCACGATTATGGTGCTATTTATAGTTTTACATTACACGTTCCATTTATTTATGAAACATGTCCATAGGTATATTGGGTTTCACAAGTTGAATGAGAATGATAGACGGACCCGAGAAGCGAACGGGATGGCGCAGTCGGTAAGCGCATGAGCGCGTAGAGCTCAAGGTCCCGGGTTCGAATCCCGGTCCCGTCTACCATTTTCATTCGACGTAACATGATTAATATGTCCATAGGTGTAAGACAAGATACGCGCGTAGCCGCTGGGCAGTATTGATACCATAACGATTAACGAGTAGTGCAACTCATTTTCCACGTATCAAAATGTATTTAGTAAGAACTACATTGAAAGATTCTATTAAATATTATGTTATAAGTACTGTAATACAAACATCTTAACTCATTGCAAAAAGGTTCTTGGTTGGATTTAAATCCAGGCTCAAAAAACCTTTTACATTTATTAAACAAAGTACTAAAATAGTTGGATATCGGCGAGGCGATACTAACAGAGCAACAAATAATCATATCCAAATTTCATAATCTTAACAAATAATTCTTGTACTTTACTACCTTAACACTTTGTTTATATTTTTTGTATTTTATTTTATTTTAGACTGAAGATGCCAACTAAGCTGGCGAAAGTACTTTCTTTTGAATAAATATTGTACTCGTAGACAACATCACATCTGTCATTTATTCTCAAAAGTACTAAACATTCTCTTTTGGGGGGCTTAAAATATACATTTTTTATCAAAAAGTTACTTATTTTCATATTTTTCAAAAGTTTGGGGGGCGGGGGAAGTGACCAGACTCCGAGCATGGCGCCTCAGAAAACTTAATCCAGGGTCGCCTGTCTCGACCGGATACTTCTTTTTGATAAGTATGCTCACCGCTGTAGAATCAACACATTCTCGCGCTCCGTGTGATCCTTGAGGGATTCCATTTCGGTCTTGTGGGTGTTGGCGTCGCGCATCGTGTCCGTAATCATCTGCAGCGCAGCGTTCGCCTTCTCTTGCTTCTCAGCCAAGAGCTGCTCCTGATCAGCCGCCTCCGCCTTCAGCGCCGCTACAACCTCTTGAGCCTCCGTCAGTTTTGACACTCCAGCCTAAAAACAAGCATTTGGGTGGAACGTTAATATTCAATTTTGTAGCTAATTTCTTCTAATAACAATAAGACGCTACACAATACTAACGTTGCCTCCAAATAATATTGTATTAGAAATTAACCGATAGCAAACCTATTCACAAAAGCTAGCAGATTTTGGATATTGATAAACATACGTAACGTATATTCTGCAAATTCTAACAGCGGGTATTCTTTATCCATGAACTTACATAGCAAACAACATTAACGGTAATACTTTGCAATATGGATCTCTATCAATATTAGTCATCCCTCTCTCTCTCTCTCTGTCTTCTCATCTGTACTCCATTAATTATGTTGCAACCATCTCAAAGTGGTTCTGTACCTCCTTAGTGTGAAAAAGTTATCATGTGGAATGAAGGGGATGGGAGTGAGAATGCTTTAAATACATTCTATAGTATTTCCCCTTGACATACGTTCCCAAACCCGGGAAGCATCTTCTTACGCAGAACAGTCAAAGGGATGTCAAAGTGAGCACGCACGAGCAGCAGAGCACGGCGTGTTCAGGTTCTGGTTTTTTTTTCCGTATTATGATTTTGTATATGATAGAAACAGAAATATACAACTTCGTCTTCAGAAATTTTCTTCAGTTCTACCACAAACTCGTTAGTTTTATTCCGTGAAAACCGAACGCGTGGTCGCAGAGACAAGGAAAGGAATTTGTGAACCCACTCCTGCTATCCGATAACAGAAGCCGTTATCACAATATAGATCTCTGGACACACAAGAGAACGCAAATTTACTTGACACCAATCCCTAGAAGTTGCCAAATGGATGAATCACGTCATATACAGAATCTATTAGGAAAATTTAGAGATTTTCTGTCTCGACCTTCAGAATTGTGGCTGTGTTGGCTGCATTTTCTTGAATCCTTATCAGACTCCAGAATGGCAACCGTTAAATGAATTCATATAATTTGTATAAAAATATCTTTAACCTGTAAGCTGTAAGAAGCATTTTTTATTCAGAAATGGGTTTATTCATTTATTTCTGCTCGTTTAGTAAAATATAAAATCCTCAGTGGCCAAAAGTAACTGCGTTAAATAATAAAAAGATTGTCAAACTAAAAAACAATTGTTATACAATTATTACAATATATTTCAATTAATTAAATGTTTCTATGCACAAGTTCGTTTATAAGTTTGGATGTTTGTACGGTGTACAAATCTATACTATTTGATTAATAGTGATTGATCAAACTAAAGGAATTTGAGTAAAACGATCTAAACGACACTACCATATTTCAAATGTATCCCCTACTTGTGAACGAAAATTTGAATCGGGCTTTTCGAATCCCACACCTATTTTGGTTTCCCTCCGGAAGATTAACGACAATTTTTGAAGGTCGAAATAGAAAACAATTGGTTTGTTAAAACTGAAAAAATGGCTGCGGTCATGGGTTGGGAGTCCACAGTAGTTAGCAAGTAGCCTATCATTAATAAACCCACAGGTTCACATTCAGATTTTATTTCCACTTTCCACACATTCGGTTGATCCATCATAACTTTACTTTTTCTTTTCTTAGCTCTTACCCTCTTAAACACTTCTTCGGACTCTCAAACTCAACATCATAATCACAACTATCGAAAACATTTCTCCGATGTCCTCATCTTTTCCTCGATCCTCTCTAAATAATTCTCTTCCTGTTCTAACCAGGAATAAGATATTGCCAATGGAAATTTTATTTATTTCATAGAATTTTGCTCTGGAGAAAAGATTACTACAGAATAACACAAAATACAACTTGATAGTTATAATAAAATACGAAGGGGCAGAATCATGATTTGTTGGTATACAATGCGACTCAGGCGTAGAGATTAATTTTCATAGAAAGAAAAAAAATCATTAAGAGAATTCAAGTTTGTATCAAGTTTGTATTGGGATATTATTGGTTTGATGACATAAAATATGACCCGAAACTTCATTAGAACACACAAAAAATAGACAGTCACCTCCAGAAAAAAATTGAATAACCGAGAATAGAAAATTAGTGTTGTGACGTCAGAGCAGGAACCCACAGCCAACTCAAACTTCGCGAAGACCCTACAAAATACTGCCCTTATGTAGTAACGGAGGACCGGAGTCCCCGGCAACTCACGAGAAGTATCGCGTAGACAAGATAGAAATACAGAGGCGGCGTAGCGTGGTGGCTGGATATTTACTTACTCGCATCATGCACACTACACTATAACACTTACAAGTAGTTATCTCACGTACACACCACAACATGAGAACCGACAGACTCATCTCCACAACACACGACAAAAAATAAGCTGGGTAGCTCAGCCTAAAGTCAGCTGTGACAGCTCACACGATGGTTGTCTAGCGGACAGACAACACAATTAGCTGCGACATTACGTTGCTGCCCTAAACAAGTTTTCGTCTAATCGAGACCAATTTACTATCACCACGGAAGCTAACGCTGTTTTGACTGAGAGGAAGAAAGTTACATCAATAGCTATAGCTTATGGGTTTTGCGCGCAGCAGCTCAGGCTCGCTCAAAAATCTGACATAGCATGAATTGTTGTTAGTTCCTGCCCGTCGATCTCGTTCATAGTTGCTGCTAAATGACCCTCGGTTGTGCTGCCTTCTATGCATTCGGTTCTTTCACTCATGACTGAGGCGGAGCAGCCTGAGCAATTGTTTTACGGAGTCCAATCGACCATGGCTTTCGCAACTATAAATAGATGTTTACTTGGACAAAATGTTTTATTACTACGATTAAACGACGCCATCCCAACGTTGCATCGCCCGAAACTTGAAACGAAAATTTACTATGTTGTCTCGAGCAGCTAATGATATTTTGAAATTTTATAGGCTAATGTAGCCCAATACCTAATTATTATTTTGAATAATGTTATTTTCAACTGTATTAACCTGTTAGGAATAAATTTTAAAAATATTTAACATAAAGAAACTTATGGATTTTTTAAAACAATATTTTCTTAGTACTTAGATATATTTTTCAAGATTTTAGAGATGAAAACCATCTTACGTATTTACTAATCATGTTACCATTACTGTGGTGCCAAACGCAGACAGCGCAACACAAGAGTAAAAAAAAAGTAGTCCATTGCCGGGCTGCAGTGACCCAGTGGTAGCGTTCTGACCTTGCGGAGTATCCTGGATCAAATACTTGCGCTGTCGGATATCTGAAGACGGACAATACGAAAAAAGAACGTGTGCTACACGCCTATGATTAAACAGGGTAAGGAACGTGTGCTCTACGCCTGTATTACAACAAGACAATGGAGTTGTAATAAAAATGAATATCGTCGAGAAACTCGTACAGAGAAGAAAGCATGCAGATGAGTCGACGAATGCTAACGCCGAATCAACGTTACATGCTTACGGGTTGGCAACATCCTGTACTATAAGTTCCCTCTCTTATCTTGAAGATTAGCTACTTAAGCTGTGAGAGCTAATGATGTAAGTTGTGATACAGAAGAACGGAAACTCACGTCGTAGCAGGCAGATGTTAGCAGTGCAAGCTTATGTGTTATCTGTACTGCTGGCAGTCAATACATTAACTACTCCAGCTTAGGTTAGGCCTCGCTCCATCGTGTCACGACTGGCACTGACGCAGCCCACGTCTACCACAGAATGATTCAAGAGTGAACCGTCAGCCATTTCTACAACTTAAAGAGTACTCATAAAAGCTGTACTTCTCATAACAGCTGTATTTACTACGCACAAGTTCTCATAGCCCTTTTGGCGCCAGCTGTCATTCGGTGATCGCCTCTTATAGATTGAGTAGGTACAAAGGGAGGGAGACACAACACAATCACGTAACCAACTTCATCTGATTCAAACCACTATGAGAAACTGCGCGCACTATTTTCCGGAAATACAAGAAATTCCGCATTATATTTCTGCCCGTGACGATTTTCTCTTGATTAAGGACCCTAATTTCTTCCCACACTGCGCCGCCACGGTTGTCGGGTCATGTCCATCATGTTTATCGGGCACCGGAACGTTTATACCTCGCCGTGGGTGCACTGTGTCTGAGTGTTGACATTCCCTGCCCTCTATTGCATCATGTATTGTATTATATTCATTTTGCTATTGTAATAAATTATATGAACAGCAAACTAGTTTATGGCTAAACACAATAATAAGGATATTAAAAATTGGGAAACTAGAGAATATACACACAAAAATGAATAATAAAACACAAAGGATTAGAAATTCGCAAACTGTTGTAATTCCTTTGCCAATTGGAGGATAAACTAATATTCCCCAATGAAGCTAAAAATAGAACACCCACTAAAACAAAAATTATGCAATTATTTTTTCAATGTCTTATTTCAAAATAATATGTTATAGACTTACATACTTTTTATTTAACTATTATTATTTATTATGTATTTTGGGAAAGTTCAAGTCATGAGGCCTACTCTTCCACCTGACCACAGGACTGGGAGAGGGAATTGGGGAGGAGAGATGTTGAGTTGCCGAGGAACTTATGGTACCGAACCAACATTTGTCTGGAGTAGGTGAGGGGAAATCCCAGCTGAAATCCTCGCCTAGTTCTGCCGAGCAGGATTTGAACCCATGCTCTACCACTCAGCGGTCTATATGAAAAGATTCATCACATGTGAATTTTTTTCTCATTTTTACAATTAAGATTTTTAAAATACGTTTTAACCCAAGTATTTGAACAATTATATGTGAGCTATGTAAATAGTTTTCTTCCTACATATATTTTCCTCCTATCTCACCTCTTCCGGTTGCTAGAAATGTTTTAGAATGAAATGAAATTATACCTCTAAACGTTGGCATCGTTGAACAATGTCATCCTTCTTCGACTTGTAGAGACGTTGATACATGTGTATGAACGCCATGTACCGTCGTGGAGTTTTCAGGTGCTCCGGTGCTTGAGAATGGATCGTTTCAAAGCCTGACACGAGAGCGTCACTTGTGGAGCGGCGGCGGTGAGAGCCTCCACGCTTCCCGCTCGCGCTCTCCGTTGCCCTGCAGGACACAGGGCACACAGGGCTTGCATCTTATCCACAAATACATTGCACATTATTTATACTCGGGAAAATTATCTCACACGTTGTTTAGTAAATAATATTGATTGTTATCATATCCCACTAAATTACTATTTCACTTAACTTCCTTTTACAAAATATTTAGGAAAAGGATTTTCATGACGAAAACACCAATAATCATGATTTGCTGAATAATTAACAACAAAACGTTAAAAAAAGTATTTCAAATATATTTATGAATTTTTATAATTATGATGACGACTTAACGAATGAATGACTCAGATTCCACTTTTAAGTCAACTAGTAACGGTTAAATGTACTCGGAGAAAATACTATTTGGTAAAACTTCGCAAGATTGGGACAAAGTTTTGCTTTCCCTACGTACTTAACCTATTGTCAAAAATGAGGAATCATTACAAAGATAACGTATGAGCCTCATCTGACGAATTTTAATCTGACGTTTTTAACAATGTACTATTAGTTTAAAGATTGTCAATCTTGACAGATGACTTCAATGAGGAGATAAGTGGTGAACGCGCACTAGATCTCTAACGACAGGTCCGTTCTAGTGTATGATTATTTTTTTTAATAAACGCTTTTCAGCCACAATACTTCATTATCGTCACAGTAAGTGTGTTTTATCTTAAAACGCTAAAAAAGTTCAAGATAATGTTATTATCACCCCCACATAGAGATTATGTAGAATATTTTCATCTCTTGTATTGTTTACGAAAAGCTTACATTTTACTCTACCAGATATTAGAATATGGGGGTGAAAAATTTAATATTACAGAATAAGAGCATGAAATATTTACAAAAATTACTTTGTTAATAGATCAACCTTCTGCATGATGTTGAACTATAGTGGATTATGACAGTGAATGTAGTTCAAGAATCATTTATTTAAAAAATCATTTATTTTTACAGAAAAATACTTCGATATATTTATTACTAATATTATTTACAGAAACATTTAAGGGTTCGAATTTTAATCCGATATTGCCTTGTCTTCAAATAAACATTTGTGCAACGTACATATGCTAGGAAAATATTTATTATTCGATTTTTCATCAGAGTACGTCGCTGCAAGGTTGTGAAAACTACAGGCTAAGTTAAGTTGAGTGTATTTTTTCCCTCAAACCCTCACCTTGATAAAACCATTCGTGGCACCTGCTGCATAGTAGTTGAGCTCCATCCACTCAGCCATAACACAGAACAGAGACGGTGAAGAGCAGGGTTGCTTTCACACATCGGAATAAACTGAGGGTTCGTGTAATCCATCACCAAAATTACGTGTAAATTTTTATGCACTCCTGCAAAGAATTCAAATATGTAGAAGGCAGTAAATGCATATTATACAGCAATACTTATATTAAACGAACTTACTCTCCACGAAAAAAGAAACCGGGTTTCCAACAAATCCTTCTTGAGCAACGATGTCTTTTAAAGGTAAAACTGTTGATTCAAGTTCCTCAAGATTATAGAGTCCTGGAACCTATTACATCAAATAAATTATACGCTGTTTCAGGTGTTCTATGATAAACATTTTGAAATGTTCTTACCTCTCCGGATGAAATAACACTATTTATCATGTCGAGAAAGGTACTGTCAACTATAAACTGGTGGTCTTCCAATAGCAGACATACTTGAGCACCCTCTACTCCTGCTTGCCGCATCAACTACAGAATAATATGGATTTTATTTTAAATGGTAGCTTCATCTTTAGACTTAATTAATGGTTCAGTAGTTTGAATATTAAGCATAATAAAAGCAACAACAAAAGAAAGCACAATATAAAAGTAAATAACGAAATATCATCGATTATATTTTACGATATCTCATAAAATAAAGTATGTTAATCAGTTATAAACTAAATTTGGGAGGATATACAGAACGGCTTTAGACTAACTTCCTTCATATCATTTTTGAAATGCTTGATGTTATATCCGCGACCCATTTTCAGGGTGTGTAGCTCCACGTCGAGAAGAGCAGAAGCTATGCGAACCGCTGATTTTCGACCAACTCCAGCTCTTCCTGCGAGTAGAAGAGAACCTCTCGGGGTGGACAATACTCGGTCCACTCTTGCAACCAATTCCAAGACTTCGGGAAAAATCAGGAGGTCCATGCTTTGACCATCTCGACCTACACAAACCCATAACTTTGAGAAAAACATTAACTTTCTACTGAAATACAAATTAATAAAATAAATAAAAATCTTTTTAACAGTTACAATTTGCGCCAAGGATAGCGACTTAACATGCTTGGAAAAATAAAAAAACAGAGATGACAAAGAAACAATATGCTGGTAAAAGGAAAGAACCTCAAATTATTTTGTCACATACCATATAATTGAATACCCCTTTCTATACTTAGTTTCCAATCTTCTGATTTCATGACACCAAGAGGTTTTCCAAGAGCTGGTAAAGGAGCACCAGCAGGGATTTGAACATTTGCTCCAGCAGTCACATAAAAGGCAGCTATAAGCAAGATGCTACATTGTAGATAAGATTTTTGAAAAAGACATTTCTCGAGTTAAAGGAAAATGTACTTGAAAATATAATACGAACAAAGTCGTAAAATGAAATACTCACATAGTGCCTTTTGAGAAACATCGTCTTTACTCCAGTCATGATCAATTATTTGACTGACAAAAGAATCAAATGTATTTCCATGATCGTCAGTCACTAATTTATCTCTAAAAATACGATGTGCTTCATAAATAACCACCTGATGAATAAAACAACACCAAATTACAGTACAATAAACATCCACATATAATTAAAGTTCCAGACAGTTAAGATACATTTATTCCACCTAGCAAGAACAGGGTGACCTAAATAGAGAAAAATAGCAGGTATGTTATGAAATGTAAGTTATTTGAATTGAATTTCTCTAGTGGTAAATATCAGTAATATTTAATTCAGTAATTGCTCTGTAGTGTAAAAGGTAAACATTATTGAGTTTTCATAAGACATTAAATATTATTTATCTATTTATTTCAACCGCTATGGAATATTTTGTTGGAGTTCCTTTACAATTAACATTCGTTTTCGGAGACAGATCTAAGGAATGAGGTCAAAGGGACCAAGTCCATCTCGTAGTAATGAAATTGTAAATCGTAATTTGTGTATAATTGATAGAGTAGAAAAAATATTATTGTTATAAAAGTTATTATTATTCAGAATACAACGAATCTATTTTCTTGAAAATAACACAACATAAAAATTGATGGTGATTGTAAATTCTCTTTTAGATTATCTGGTCAGAGATTTCACTTGAATTTCAGAACTCATATATCTGGTTAGTAAGAAATCTCTCGATGTAGATAATACTAAAATCGTTGAGTTTCTTCAGTCATAGAAGCTCGTCAACATATTTTATATAATTCCCTGTTAACTCGTCATTCATGATTTATGAATCTCACGTCTTAAACAAGGTCAATACAGAGATTTTACAATTTTTTCTCATTTATTCGCTTATATATTGACGTAATATTTGCCAGACCGTCCCAACGGTTAGGTCTTATAACACATGTTCCTAAGATATATAGGCACTAATCGTGTTCTTTATTTTAAAATAGTCGGTAAGTCATCATCCGTTCAACATTTGATGTGCAAACTGAAATTTTAAGATACACTCGAAATACGATACATTTATTTCACTACTAAACTTAATTGTGAATCATGTGGATATAAATACTTCAAATGAAGTTTCAGATAGTGAAAATTATTTTTGAAGATTTGTCCGAGCGGAGGGACAAGTCTTGACAGGGAAGAGGAGTATGGGCCAAAATGAAACTACGTGAGAATTGAATCCTCTCTTTTAACAGAACTTCTGGTAGATATGTTATGAACGATGCTAAGATAAACATAATCGGAAATATTATTCACAAAATGGAAACGGTACTGTATATTGTATCGCTAAACATATTGTAAATTTCAATAGTTTTGTAAGTTTTTTTCTTGTGGAGTCTGATTTAGTTAGTTTTGTATTCTGGGTATGTTAACAGAGATGAGTCATTCCATTTCAGATCACCCAGCAGTATTGCAGAAAATTTTTAATTTTCCTTGGTTTTTATCGAGTTTTCCTTATGACTTGATGGTCTTAAAAGAGGTTTAATTTTTTTTATTATTAAGTCATAGTTCTTTTGGCAGTCCTTTTTAATACTTCGGATATGCGAATTCTTTAGAAAAAGGTAGTTTGAATAATGTTCTTAACTCTGTTAACATTAAAGATGTGACAATAAGTAAAAAACAGAGTTCAACATGAAATTATCTGAATGTTAACCTTATTATATTTTTCTTTAGAACTAAGAAACTTGACCAAAACCTTTTAGCAAAAAAACTTGTTTACTGTACCTTAGAGAATTTCCTCCTTTCTGTAATGCAGATTTGATATTCGTTATCAAATCATCAAAATTAATTGGTTTGAAAATAGTACCTGAATTTAAAACGTTTTCCAAACAATAATCCTATTGTGTAAGTTATTCATCTAATTTCGGAATAAATAGAGCAGTTTGTTTTCGAAAAACTGCGAGAACCACATATCGAAGTTAATTCCAACTCGAAAATGTTAATTGGGCAATCACTTACTACTTAAAACACGAATACCTATCATCATCATCTTCATCTTCTTAATTAGACTCTACAACATATTTGTAACGTTTTGGCCTTCTCAATTATCGCTTTCCATTCTTCTCTGTTATTTACTTTGTGTCTTAATTTTCATGCGTATTAGGTCGTTTAGGACATCATCCTTCCATTTTATTTTTGGTCTACATTTTGCTCTTGTAGTTAATGGATTCCACTGATAAACCTATTGTAGTACAAGTCTGTCCTCTGGCATACGATAGACATGCCCAAACCAGCTTAATCTCAGGGTTTTAATATAACTTGTTATATTTCTTGTCATATATCTAGGAATTTTTGATGAAATTTTTGAATCCGCCTCTGCCTTAGGGCCCTTGATCGGAATTGATGGGATGGTCCCTTGCTTGCTTCCGGAGAGTAAATTAGTTTATTGTCCTCCACGTGGTCATACGTAGTTTGTACTGCTTTTTTGACAAAAAATTGAAACGTAAATTGAAAATTGAAGACTTTGTTTATTTCTCGCAATTAATAGAATATCGACACTGTTTTAGTCGTGTGGATCTGTTACCTTTAGTTTTAAGTTGTTTCATGATTACATCGATAACTATGCTAAAAAGATGGCTGATAAAGGGTCTCCCTGCTTGACTCCAAACTCGACTTCAAATTTACTGCTAAGTTCATTGTTTATTTTAACTCTGGCTGTGGTGTTTATGAGAGTAAGTGCAATTTATCTAACTAACTTGGTTGGTATATTATACAAGCTCAGGCAGTCAATGATTTTGTTCCTGAAGACGAAGTCAAATTCTTGCATATAATCTATAAATATATTGAATAATTCTATCTTATATTCATGACACATTTCGAAGATCTCTTACAATGAAGATGTTATCAATTGTAGACCTGTTTGGATGAAAACCCACATGCTTGTCAATAAGTTTCGGCTCAACCATTTTTGACCACTTGTTATTTAATAAGATTGCAAATATCTTATACGCCAGGTTTAGCAATGTTATAGGTCTGTAATTAAGACAATTCTATCCCCTTTCTTGTATACTGGGCATACAATTCCTTCTTTCCACTCTTCTGGTAGTTGTTCTTTATTCCAAATATTTAGGATTAACTTGTGTAATCTTTTCTTTAGGGTTCTCCCACCACATTTTATTAGTTCTGGGATGATGTTATCTGGACCTGCTGCTTTGTTTTGCTTTAAATAACAAAATTATGTAGCATACTTCATTGAACGTCGGTGTTGTGACTTCTTGTTGGTCATTTATATCATTGCTAATATTGATGTGAGATTTTGGTTTGTCCTTTGGGTTCAATACCTCACAGGATAATTCTTTCCATCTTTGTAGTATTTGGTCAGTTTGCACTAACACATTTCCCTCTGTATATTTGCATGATGTTGGGGTACATATCTTCTGTTGTACATTTCTTTTGGTATCACCAAAGAACTTCCTTGATTCATTCTTTCTCAAATTTTCTTGAATTTGTTATATCTTGTTGTTAAGCCACTTTTTCTTTGGTATATTTTACTTGCTTCTTTCCTTTTAGTTTTGTAAGCTTCATAGTTTGCTCTAGTTCTATTTTGCAATGCTTTCTTCCTAGTTTCATTTTTCTCACTGATGATCTGCCTGCACTCTTCATCCCACCATTCATTTCTTTGAATCCGGTTTTGTTTACCTATTGTTATGTTTGCTGCATCATGTACACTCTTCATAATTTTCCATATCTTTTCAACTATCTCTCTAGAGAGTACAGTTCTATATTCCTTTATTTTTGTAGGGTCTTGCAAACTGGTTTGATCCCATTTGTAGGTTTTTGGTGGTTTCCTTTGAAATGATCTGCGAGTTTTTGTTTGAGTACAGTTTTACCTAAAAAGTGATCCGAATCAACATTAGGACCCCTTAGAGATTTCACATCTTCAATAATTTATTTATTATTATAATTTATTAATACATGGTCAATTTGATTGATTGTATTATGGTTCGGTGATACCTAAGTTCCTGTACGTATCAATTTATGTTGAAATTGTGTACTCATAATTATCATGTCGTTAGGTGCAAAACAACCATCCATTCACCATTTTCATTCGTTGTTTCATGCATGTTTACAGTTATGTGCTTATAAATTCCTTCCTTTCCTAACTTTGCATTGAAGTCGCCCATTATTATTAATGTATCAGATCTGGGTACATTATCAGTCATGCTTTGTAGATCATCATATAGTTTTTCTTTGATTTCATCGTTTTTCGTTTGTCGATGCACATGCATTAATTATTGTTATGTTATTGTATTTCCCTTCAGTTTTAGTTTACATAGTCTCTCATTTAGTGACATAAATCCAATTACATGCTTTAGCATTTCTTTCTTTAGTAAAAAGCCAGTTCCAGCCTGGCCTGTTTTACTTCTTCTATTAGTTTTTGTAGTTTTCCAGAGTTTTCACATACCATGTTCCGATATTCATTACCAGTTTCTTTTTCTTTAGTCGTCTTACATTCCCATTTACCTAGTTCCGAGGTTGATAGTTTTGATTTTTAGCAATTGTCTTTTTTACGGGTGATGGGTAGCCCCAACCCTCCTTTTTTATCCGGGCTCAGGACCGGCAACGGCATTGGAGAGCTACTCAATCCACCCCTCAATGCCGCAGGCAGAGTTCGAATACCTATCTAGGTTTTGAAAAAAAAATTCAAAGATAAAATGTTTTCTGTTATGTGTAAAGATTTCTGCGTAAGTTTTCCATAATACGAAAACTTGATTAATTTTGCATGTTGTTTGTACGAAATTAAAATTCATCAGGATTGCATGCAAAAGAATCACGGTATACTGTGTACCAAGCGGCCAAATTGAAACATAACTTACAACGTTTAATAAATAACGGGATCTTGTTTAGCGGGATCTTTGGAATTTAAATTATAAAAGTCTTCCTACAGATTTGAATTCAACAAATGGTTTTAATCATCGACTCTGTTATTTCAATTACAGTTGATTTTGAGCTTCTGGCTACGAGGGCTCTGAAGATGAGAGGGGTACAGATTGCGATTTTGTAACTGTCACCAGTAAAATCCGGTACTGTTCTTCTGCATCTACTTCAGTGCTGTCGCGAGAACCACAGGCGCTCGGGGAGAAATTAAAGCTCCCCCCCTTCCTTTCCAACCGTTCCGGACCCAATTATATTAATAATTGAAACACTTTAAAACAACACCAAACTTTGAATTCACTGAATCAAAGACCTGAAATGGGGCATTTTGCCATAATTTAGTAATAAAAATAACCATTACTAAAAATCAAAGTGAAGATCATTTGAGAAAGAAATATTTCAAATCAGGAAAATGAAATGATGCCTAATAAATATCTCTCATGATAACTAAATAAATTAGATGCCATATGGTATTTTCCTAGCTTTAGAATCAGCGAAGCGAGATAGTACGTCTTTAAATTCTTATGTTCTTACCTCTTCATTTTCAATGGAAAGAGTCACCAGTACGCTGAGTCGTTCCTCGGTCAGAGTTGATCTAAGTTATGTTTTGATCAACTTGACCTTGCTGAAGCTTCATTCAGTGCTGGCAATAGTGACGGATATTTTTAGTAATATTCGAAGGCTTATCCACTTTGTAAGCAAATCGCTTCGGACTGTGTCTTTCGTCAACTCCAACTTAATGGAGTTGACTTCTTATCCTTCTTCAAAATTTACCCCACATGGAGTAACTCACTTTAACAGCTCATGGGCGTTAATGTCAGAAAATCTTCACTGGTGAGGAGAGCTCGAAGCTTCTTGCACTTTTGTTTCAGTTTTTTATCAGGCTTTATCAGATATTTCAGATCGAACAAAACTTTTTATTTCATATGATGACTCAATAACTTTCATCCTTGATGTTCATTCATTGATGCAATTATGAAGTGAACTAGAGGATCTCTCGTGAACATTTCTCGGGGAGAGATCTAAGGTGCATCAAAACTTTCGTAAGAAAATATCTATTTTTTGCTTACGATGACGCTTTACTACAAAAACGGTATCAGAAATATTATTTCTCTAAAACATTGAAAAAAAACACAAAAACTTCAAACATTTATCTCCTTTTAACAGTCTTTGATTATATGCAATTTAAATAAAATCTCTCCTACAATTAACGACAAATTTTGAGCGCCATTAGAACTTTATCTAAAAAAGTTGATTTTTTTCGTTCCACCCTAATGTACAGCTTGCCCAGCATTAAATAATGTTAGTAGGTTCTATATTCTTCGCGAAGTTTGAACTTCAAATTTTATCACGACTTGTTGCAGTAGACCTGTTATATTTGTTTATAAATCATGTAGATTATATTTATATCAATTTTCTTTCAACTTCATTGTAATTTTGAACGATTAAGAATACAAAAGCGTTTGGTTGTTTATTCGTAGTATTAACTGTGGTAAAACTACAGTTAATACTTCGTATATTCAACATATCTTCCTTGGCGAGCCCTAAAGCCCCACTTAAAATTTATTAATTAATTTATCTAAAACTAGAAAGAATATTAATAATATGATATGTAATACTTTTAAAGAGGAGGAAGATTCAACGACTTGGACTGTCGAAAATATTCCAAGATGAAAAGGGAAAATGGCTACAATTTTACTTGCCTTACGTATTTACATCCCGAAGAAGTCGGGGAAAGATTTTGCGACCTTATGAGTCTCCAGCCAAGCGATGACCGATTTATCAGATTTGTGGACTATAGCACTGAAAATTATTTAGACTGGGATGAAAATTTTTCATTCCCGCCTGCCATATGCAGCGACAATTCGGTGAATCTATGGAGAACAATTAATGCTTGCGTGAGTTTCCTTTGTAGTTTCAAAGCATCGCAGTTCCCCTCCCCAAATATCTTGTTGTATGTAAAACGCTCAAAAGAGCTCAGCGAACACATATTTGTATTACTGATGTCTCAAACAAGGAATGCAATCAGACAGATAAGAAAACTAAGCAGAAGCATAAGAAACAATAAAGCGGCTTAAAAAAACGTAATAAACAGATTAAGTTTCATTAAAAGTGAATTGTTCATTAAATGTGAAGAAGTATGCTAGTTGTAATCAGTCTGGAAACAGGTATTAGATTCTTTTAATTTTTTTAACGAAAGTTTTATTTTCTTGTGCTACATTTTATTTTGTTTCTAATGTAAATGTATTATTACGAAAAATACTTATAAAAAGTTCAATAAATGTATTTGTTAAATGAAATAACTTTAAAAATATAATTAAACACTTTTTATACATCAAAATATTGAGTCTTGGAAGAGTGACAACTGCATGTTCATGATATTCAAGTATAGTTTGGATAAAATGACTACCTGCACGGTTAAGGACACCAATGACCAAGTAAAGGAGTTTTTCAAATCGTGCCCTGCTCGGAGGGTAAAATTTCTGAAGTTTCTCAATTCGTGTCTTTCGACAACCAGTGACAGGTAAAAGTTTCTCAATTTGTGCTAGCCCGTGTCCTCAAATTGTCCTTACGCAATTTTCTAAAGTGGATATTTTTGTGGTTTCCTATTAGTGTAGTTAATGAGCGGTATATTTACCGCTCATCATTCAATATTTTTCAATAACGAAGATACCTACTTAAAGATAGAAATATTCTAAATTTATTTAAAAAAATATACTAATCGAATGATCAAATAGGAACACTCCAGCAATTGGTTTAAACGCTTAGAAGCAACGGTCGTAGGGTGTGATCTAAATGGGAGGCGTGGGAGAGAGATCCCACACGACTACTGAATATTGGAGACAGCAACCAACTCCAGGGCATACCTGTAACGCAGACCTCACGAGACTTTTCAGGTTGTCATTTCCTACGGGATCGCTATTTTAATACTAATAATACGTTTTCTGAAACGTAAAGTAAATTATCTCAAAAGAGTTTTGGATAAAATTTTTGTTTGAATTACAAAAATATCGCTTTCGTGGCGCCTTCTGTTATTAGCGCCCGCCTTTTCGACGGTCCTGACCTACTGTAGAGTTGAACAAAGAAAATTAAACAGTACTGGAATGCTTTACTTGGTAATGGACAGATTTCGGTAGACAAAGTATTATGTTTTGATGAATAATCAATCAGAAATATGTCAGTTTGTAACAAATGATAATAAAGATAAATATTTTTTATATAAGAGACATTAAATTTAACATTGGAATTCATTTTTATTATTTAAGACTAATTACATTTTATTTTTAGTACTTGCAACTACTATTTTTATTGATACTTGATTTAATTTTTGTTTATGACACTCATAAAATTAGATTGAAGTTCTCTAGAATAAATCTAAACAATTCAGTTTTGAAGTAGATGGTTTGGTTTGATAATATCAAAAGGTGAGCTGTAGTTACACAAATATTTTTAGACCAAAATGACAAAATAGTTTTGTCAGTATTAGTTTTTCTAATGATACAACACACTAATAATTCCCTCCGCTCACACACACACGCACACATAAAGGATATCTGTATTATTATTTTATTTTACCTCTAGTAATGCCTCTGGACTTTTCCCTCGATTTGTTATTTCATATCGTTGCAAACCAAGGCACCATCGGGATATGTCACGAGGAGTGAACATGTAGTGGTTTTGGATAACAGGTGTGAAGTTGTTTTTGACCTGAAAATAAGTGAAGTTCCATGTATTATAGAAGATGATAATGATATTCGATAGAATGAGATTTCACTCATGTAAAATAAATTAAGATAGTACTAGCGTATGCAGAATTATAATCACCAAAATATCTGAAATCGGCATAAATAAACAGTAACATGTATTTATTGTGATTTCAAATACAAAAACATACCTCACCGACCATTTAAATGAAATAATAGCAATTATAAATGACGGTGTAATACGTGGCGTCTCATGAAGGAAACATTTTTTTTTTCAATGATCAACTTTAAAATGATGGAAGTTTACTTTGGTTTGTAGTAATTTTCTGTAGTATTTTTTACATCACTTTTATCAATAGGTCACCGGAAGTGTGAAAAAACTATTTAATTTTTCCTGGGGCGAGATGCATAAATCACGAAACAGTTGTGCTTGGTCGCTATGTTTTACGTGCTCTTATACATTTAAAAAAGTCAAGCGAGATCCTGAATATTGTTTGTACTATATTATTAACTGAGAGATACAAATTAAATCACGTTTTTTCTTCATTCTTATTCATATTGTGGTGTTTTAAAACAATTAGAATAATAATAAAGAAAACAATCATACATGTCAGTGATTTGACTAACTTGGAGTGCTGGTCCCACCTTAAATGAAAATTATTATACGAAAAAAGTTTCAATCGATGTGTTAGAAACGGAAGATTATAGTTATGTATTCTACAAGGTAATTAACATTACTTGTTTTTATCAGATTTAATAACCAAGAATTATTTTATTTTCCAAAATCAACGAACTCACGGAATGAGGAATCTTATAAATGTATTAAGTAGAACTTCGCGGTCTAAACCTTGCAACAATAAAAAAGTATTAAATACATTCGAAAACTCTCATTTTAATTTGTACTTCAAGTTGTTACTTTTGTATTTAATATAGTAATGAAGTATAAATTATACTTTCAAAGTATACCAACATAATAAAATTGGAATATGAATTAAAAATCGAATTTAGAGAAAGCAGTGGAGAGGAAAAAGTTACAGTGGTCATTTTTCAAACAGCCCTTATCATTATTTACAAGCCGTTGGATTTGTGTTAAGCGTCTCTCGGATTCATTGAAAGTATGAAATTAACTAAAAAATAGGTAAAAAAGTATTATGTTGACTATCTCGTTTATTATCACCATAATTTTATAAATTCAAACACTCAAGAAATAACAAATGTATAATAGTTCAATATCCTTAACTCACGTAACTTTTCTTTCGAACGGTAACTGTTGATTATGGGAAGAATTTGCAACGAAGCAAAAATAACCTTGCTGTTCCCAAGTCAAACATTATTTTACATCGCTACTAAATTTGTTCTCCTTAGTGTTATTTGCTTTCAGGCAACCAACCTAACAGTAAAATTTTACAATAACACAAAATGCATGATACGTGGGATGTAATTATTAATTGAGAAATAGTAGTTAATGCTCAAAGTTTAAATAAAACCATTATAAACTGGATAAAACCATTAAAAATTAGGAGGGAAAGTGTATAACAAGCATACAAAACAGAAAATAGATTCCAAGGTCGCAATTATGTTTCAGCAGTTGGTAGTATGCATAGTTGGGTCCCGTCCACTATTGCTGATGGGGACTGCAGGTGATTTTTGAGTAATTTAACCACATTTTATTTTTATATTACTTAAAATATACATTTGTTTTCGCTTCAACGTACAATTTTTATGAACTTTTAACAATTAAATTTAATATCCATTTTTAAATGTGAAAATTTAATGGGACAGGTCTCTTTGACGAAACAAAAACAGGTATGGCTCATATTATGAACTTATTTATCTTCAATTCAAACCGCACATTTTGGTGGCTGAAGATAGAGATGCTGTTATTTTCGGCCAATTGATCACAACTGGCATGGCAGAGGTGAATCGATGACCTAAAGAAAGAGCGTCATTAGATTTATTTATTGGTCGTGTCTGTCAGTGTGTGCTATAAAGCCGACTGCAACGTTCTCAATCTTGGTCCCCCTGTGCTATACGTTCGCGCGCATTACAACGTTGGTGAAGCCGCCGGGGTCAGCGTCTAGGACCCAGCGAGAAGGAAAACGTTTGCGAGCAAAAGTGGATTCGTTCATTCTTATATTCAAGATGCAGCAATGCTCTCCACTAGCTTTTTCACATTACGATACATCTCGTTCCAGATCGCTTCAACGTTGGAAGCTATTCATAAAAAGAGCTCACCTAAACGCGCGTTGCTAGCAATGTACGAAAGGATTGCACCCGATGGGTCGAACAGCAGTGAAATGTCTAATCGACAGCGGGTACTATCCATTCGTACAACGTTGCCAACGGGTGTTTGGGTACTCTTCCACCAAGAGCATTAAGACACGCAAACACTCAGATAATTCACAAACACGCAGAAATCGATTCTCTTAATCAAATCGATAAAATTCACTACAAATCAAGAATGAATGAATCAATGAACGAAACCACATTAGCACGCGAACGTGTTTCTTCTCTACTCCGAGCTGCTTACAGCTGGATTCGGAGAGCTTCATCACCGTTATTCCCATCATCTACAGCGTTGTCTAAAATGTTCGTAAATGGCCTTCAGCTGGTCTCTCTCAGGGTAACTGTAATGAGAAAGTGAAAATATTTAGTCAGTCATAAAATGCCTACGATAATTTAATCAAAATTCCCAGAGCTATATATTCGCGCGTTACGTCTGGCGGTAGAAAAGTCAGGTCATTCAATTATAAGAAAAAATGTCGTATCTCGACGGAGATCGAACCCCGAACGTCTAACCAGCAGTCCAGCACTCTACCAATTGAGATAATATTAAAAGACGAGTCAAAATGTTGTACATCGGGTCTCAAGGTGTGCCCATGGAGTTCAAGGAGGGTAGAGCTCCGCATTTACTAGACCTCAGAGCAAGGAGGAGATGATGTGGCCAGCATCCTACTCCGGCCGGATTGATCCCAGGATACACCCGGTACTCATTTTACAGAAGGCTGAGTAGACTTAGGAGTCAGTCTCTATGTTGAGGTGTGATAAAAATTTCCACACCTCAGAGGGATCTAATCCCGGTCGTTCAGCCAACAGCTCAGCGCTCTACCCATTGAGCCACGCTGACTCTGATATTACAAGTAAATAAATTATACGTACAGCTCACTTGAAAAATTAATTAAATGTCTTACCTCTTCAAAGATGCTGATCATTGAGCCAGCCAGGGTGGACACTTTTGAAGGTGAAGACCATATCGCATGATTAGGTAAGCACGTGTGCAATATTGATCGCAAACAATGTTCGTAAATGGCCTTCAGCTGGTCTCTCTCAGGGTAACTGTAATGAGAAAGTGAACATAATTAGTCAGTCATAAAATGCCTACGATAATTTAAACAAAATTCAGTAAAACCAATGCAATAGAAAATATAAAAAACTGTTCCATTTACATTAATGAAATATTCTTGCATGTGATGAATATTTCTTTAAAATTCTTGCCCAAAATAAGTGTCGAGAGTCGACTGAATTGTGGTGAGAAAAATGCTGAACATAAGTAGGAAAACATACCAAATATTATAGATGCGCATTATAGATGTAAAACGAGGAGTCAAAGAATGGCGTCCCATGGTGGTACCTCCAACGAAACTGCCAATTATTTGAACATTTTCCAACCCAACCCATTCTAAATTGCAGTCATAAAATCCACCATATGTTATCACCTAAAACAGGAAAATTAACTTTAAGCTAGCAATTACTTCTTTATTAATTACTACTAGTACAGAATTCTTTCAATAGAATGTAGGAAAATGAATGTTGAAAGTTGTTATGTGCATTGATTACTCCTTCGTAAAATAAATGATATGATATAACAAAAAAATTAGTTGGATTATTAGCGTTACATTTTGTAAAATAAAATAATCAAACACGCTGCCACTAACAGTAGATACATTACACATTAGCACCCCGATAAGTATATGGTTTCTGGTTGGCTCCTATGTTTTGTTCTGTACTGTGATAAGTTGTCCACAGACCTCTTGTCGACCCTCCCGCCAATATTTTTATTTATTTAAATCTGTAATTTGGAAGATTCAGAAAATCAGACGAAGCTCAGGAAATTAGGACTCCTGATGTACATGACTAAAATTCCTGAAAAACGCGCGCAATATAACTTCCGCCCTCGTCCGGCCAGGTTGCAAACTAATGGGGTGGGATGGTCTTTCCCTGATTACGGTTTCACCGCCCCTTCGACGTAGACTGCCCTTTGTCGTACTTCGGTGGTCGGTGGGGAAATCGGGAAGGTGTGCGCTGGATTAGTAGGCCCTTCGTTTTGAATGACGAATGCTTTCAGAATAGCGTTTATTTTCCTCCTCTTTCCCTCTCGCGCCATCACTTTTGGTTCGGCAGCCAGAGTTATGTTGCGCGGCTTATAGCAAACCTCGCTTATTCCGGCTAAGCAGGGAATCAAACCCCGCACTCTGAAGCAGGTAGGAGGCTAGTGCAGTAGGAAGCTGACGTTCTTTTTCTGTAAACAGATTTTAGCAGAACCAAAATATTATTTTTGGGTTAGAAACGTTGAGATTCGCTTGGCTGTGTTACCCCAAACAGTCCCGAAGACATTATACACACGACTTCCCTGATGAGAAATGATTTTGCAGCCCTAAAATCCGACGACGTGGATTGTGATAACATTTCGTGAAATATTCCATTTAATGAATTATAACAAGAAAAATATAAATAAGTAAATACCTGCTGTAAGAACGCAACCAACATTGAAGTCCCCCATTTATCAGGTTGAGATAAATTTATATCTTTGAAATAAAGAATCAAGTTCTTTGCATTCTTGGGTCGATAAACACGTCCAGTATTATTGGATATGACCATGCATACTTGGCTCAGCTTTTCGATAACATGTTGAGGGGTAATCTGTGAGCTACAATGTATAGTAGCCACTTCTGTATCTCTTAATTTTGCAAAGAAATGAGATAAGAGCAAGCTAGAAAGCATAAAAATATTATATAATTATTAAAAATCATCTTATCTAAAATACATAAGTCTTGATGGAAATACATAAGACCATATTTTTGAAATTACAAACTTTATTATTGAAATACAAGCGAAAAATTTTTATCCTGTGGATGCATTTTGGTAAATCATACAATAACGATTTCCAAATGAAAAATAAATTTTGATGTATTCATTCTGACAAAGTCAAACAAAAATGTTTGATAAAATTTTGCTATGTAATTTATTTTTACTAGTATGAAAAACTTGAGAAATATGCGATTTTTTTCAATATCAATCTAATTATTTTGATTTTTATGTTTAACATTATTAGATATCCTTTACCTTTTCCCACAGCCTGAAGGACCAACTAATAGAAAATGTTGACGAGTTTCAGGCAAGAACCAAACATTAATTGCTTCTAATGTTCTTTTAACATCCGCTGTCATGACTAACGGCCACATATCAGATGAACTGATCTCGGTAAAGTTTTCTGAACTTTCTGTTGTATATACATCAAAATTTCCGCGTTTCTTGTTGTAACTTGTGTGCAGGATGTGATTTGGATCCGGAACGTACTCTCCAGTCCACTCAAATATCTAAATCAATTAAACAGCAACATANATATATATATATATAATTACAGAAAAAAATCAATGTATCTAATTATAACAAACCTGAACTTAAACATTCAGTGTTGAAACATATTGTGAACAGAGTGTTTGATCAGTACAACTAGTACATAAAAAATATATCAAAAAAGAGTTAAATAAAAGCAATAAATCCAAATAACTTCAAACCGGGATCGACAAAGTGATACACATGACTCGTAAAAAAATGAATACGTATGTATGGATACATGAAGAAAGAAGTTATGGAAAATTAGCAATCTTCTTTTCTACCAGTGTATAGGTTCTCCAGAACTCTTGAGGTATACATGGACAAATAATCTTGTATTCACTCAACATACCTTGTTTATTCTTATTATTATAATAAACACTGGTATTTAACCACCCATTAAGCCATGTGTACATTCCAGATTTGATCGTTTTGTTTGTTCATATCTCTGAACCATTGGCAGTTAACTTAGATTAAGTTGTGATCTTAAGCTCTTATTGTTTGATCAATATCTTCCCATGCTTTCCGCTCAAACAATCTATATTTTTTAAATAAGTTTATTACCTTTTCATTGTCTTACTCACATTACAGGAGTGATGAAGTTATTTACAAACACATAGAAAATGGCTTACTGTTACTTTAGAGGGGTGATGTATACATGATTAAGTATTAGTACGTTAAAAATATAAATATACATATTTGAATTTCTATTTAAGAATGTGTACACACACAAAAATTCTATTGATTATCTAACGCGAAATTATTACTTCAAAGCATAGTAATGAATTGAATACGATAGGTGAATATTAAATAGTCAAACCTTTTTCACAAATGATTCTTGACTAGTAAGGGTCATATTTCCACCCAGTCCAGTAAAAAGAGCCACTGTGAAGTGTGCCTTGTTAGATATGTCATGCAGTTGTGATAATCCATTCTGGACAATCCCAACAAGAGAAGTTGGAACAATGAAGTCACCGAACTCCTTAGCCCAATTAACCGCTGGTGGAAAAGAAACCACAGTATAAGAACCATTCATATAGCATTAAAAAAATTTCCAAAAGATATTTACAAACCTTTGTAGAAGTAGTCTTCCATCAATTGTGAAATGAAATCAACTATTTCGTCGGGTTGAGCTGTAAGCCAAGTCGTAACAAGACTTTTGACATCTATATCTTCATCACTGAAAAAGTTTGAATATATTTTCAGGGTAATATGCATTACTATGTAGAAATTAATATTTTCAAAATTTGTCTTATTACGTACTTTTTTTATCTTCATAATTTCCCGATATTCTATCGAAAGTAATAATACCTCCGGGTTCGCGGAAATCATTAATCACACACAAAAAGAGAACAAAAAGAGCCCAACTCAACCCCGCGGTCAGGGAATTCAGGTCATCGCATTCCTCATTTGGGTAGTGTCGATCTCAACCTCGGGTTTTTCCTGCCGCTGCGCAAGACGTAACTTTACTGGATTTCAGAGGTTTTAGAGAACTTCCACTCAAGCCACATTAAAAACGTGAATTCTGTCGGCGAGTAGACAGATTGAATTGAGTCCTTCATTAATTCGACGACGGACAGTACCTCTTAATTTATCAGTGAAAGATCGTGGGCTTAATGTTTATATTCAATAAGAAGATAACATCTTTTGCGGCGAAATAGTCAATAAATACAATTAAGTCATGAAATCGCTTTAATGTGCGTCTTGTCTTTTTTAAAGTTATGACTAATCAGACTATGTGACCACAACTAGAAATGTGTGAACTCTTTAAGGGGAAATATTATAACAATGCTATTCTTAAACATAAATAATAATTATTGAGATAAGTTACCTAAAATTATGGCCCTCTCTCTATAATTATTATACATGATGGAAAACGGGGTGAGTAACAAAGAATCCATCTACTTTAAAAGTTATAAACGAGCATATATTTAAATTAAAGTTATCTGAAATTCATATAACATGTATCGAATATCTTTATCGTGCTTTACAAAAATGAGTTTTCGTTACGAACTTGAATGATACTAAATAGCAAAGTTTGGACTTGTCCGAAATATGTAAAATAGGTGACATATTTAGTGGTCTAACCACCATTAAATCTGAAAAATTATCATTATGAACTTAATTATACCCTACCTGATCCTCAACATTTGTAATCGTTGGATTAAAAAGCAATTTAAGTGAAAAACAACCTCCCATCACACTTTTCCCCAAAACTCACAAGAAGAGTAAAAATCCTTTCTCACATGAGGCTGAGTACTTTTATATGCTTCGATCTAGCAGCATAACAGGACTGTCTGTCGTATGTTAAGGTAGCGCTTTAAAAGTTGTTGCAGGGCACAGTTTTCGTCTAAATTAAATATTTTATAATCTCTCTGTCAAGAACATTAATTAAAGGCTTAGATTTTTTTTTGTATAATAGGTTGAGGAGATGCTATACGTATCTTGTCAACCTATTCTTGTTAGCGCAGCGTGAGACAGCTAACTAAAGAAGCGCTCAAGATACAAATGCAGGACTGTTATATAAAGAAATTCATCTCCAACGGAGTCTCCGCCGTTGCCAATACTTCATCATTTGGGCAGGAGGATTAATCCAGAAAGGAAAAAGATAAGCAGGAGGAAGGGATGGAATAAATCTGACCGCAAGAAACCTCGGGGTTGAGCTCAGCCCATGGAAAAGGGTCGGGACTAACCGTGGGGTTGAGATCGACCGTTCCCAAAATCACCCCCAAATTGGACGAAATAGCTTCGGCGTTCAGGTCTTCCTTGGCCACGAAGAAAACTTACTTCGTCCAATTTTTGGGTGACTTTAATGTTTTCTTTCCTATTTTTCATTAAATGTTTAAAACTTTTTATCATATAAATATCTATTTATCTATATAAAAGCAAGGGATCTAATGACCTTGCCGTTGACAAGCCCTAAAGTCTACATAAAAGCAAAATACCACTGACTAATCAAGAAATTTCAGAAACTACTAAGCCTACAAACTTGAAATTTGACGGATAGGTTTCTTTTAGGATGTAGATATCCGGTAAGACAAGATTTTACGAAAATCTACCCCTGACGGGGTGAAATGGGGGTTGGAATGTTTTATGTATTTACCCCACAATAACTCTAAGAGTGTCTGGAGCAACTTCAGCCAAACGTGATACATATATGACTGACTGTTGGACAACAAGCACTGTGGGGCACTGCTAGGGAGGGGGAGAGAAGGGTATATGTAAAAATAATAGAAAATTCGATATTAGAATTGAAACCAAAGTTTTCGGTGCCGTTCAGATGGATGAGATAACGCTTGCTTAAAGTAAATGAGGTAAAGGTTGGATGAGGTTCAACGATTCGTAAGTTCACTATCGGTCCACATTAGAGATAAAATACCCTTAGCACCCTTGGGGCAGGGGTGAGAATGAGAGGCAGGTAAAAATAATAATCAAACAATGACAGATATGGGTATTGAATAAATCGTTTTTGGAACCACTGAAGTGATGCGACGCCCTCATTGCCACAAGTACACGATCACCTCCTCTGACGAATAAACACCCTTTCTGTTGGGAATCAAAATAATCGAAAGTGACCGATATTAGTATTATCAGTTTTCTGGGCCGCTGAAATTAGAAGTGACAATCGTCAAAGACCACAATTAGTCCGTTTGTGCACGCCTAGGGTTGAGAATTCCATGAAAAAATTATCGAACACGACAGGTGCCAGATACGAGTTCATACATTTCGGCGTCGCTGTTTATAGTGAAATCCCGATATCATTCAAGTCGAAATTCAGCCCCCATGGATGAAAGACGCTACTGGCACCCATTGGATGGGTTGAGGGCTAGAAATGGATTTGTTGAATTAATAAACTGAAAACTAACATATAAATGAAAGTTTCATCGGAAAGTTGCATAGTTTTAGGGTTGATGAGATTTTTAAACAACCAATGCCGTTAACTTCTAGTTGAAATCACATAGGAGCACGGTATCCTTAGAGCTGGTGTTAGGGATGGCGAGATGTAAAATCTTCTGTCTCCATCTCCTTACACCCATCCGTCTAATGTCTTTTTCCACATCGTCTATCCATCCATCCATCCATCCATCGCAATTTTGGTCTCCCTTTCTTTAACTTGCCTGGTTGTTTGGTATTAATTATTTTCTTGCATTCTCTTTCCTCGTCCATTCAAAGAACGACTTAACCATTTTATTCTTTTCGCATTAATTTCAGCAATAGAATGTGGTTGCTTGTAGAGATTTTCAAGTTCAAATTTTCACATTGTTCTCCCAATACAGTTATCAGATACTGGTCCGAAAACATATTACAGTATTTTCCTCTCCCAGGCCATAAGTATTCTTTCTGTTAGTGCTGTTTATGCCCAGCATTCAGCTCGTTCAATACATTACAATAGGTTTTATAATGGTATTGTATAATCTGACTTTAATATCATGTTCTTATGGATGTACTTCTTCTTAAAGATATGTCTCAAAGAGATGTACGTCTCTTTTATTCATACGAAGATATTATTGATGTTTGTTATTAAGGAGCCTAGATATTAAAAATAATTTATTCTCTCAAATTCACTCCCTGCAATCTGTATTACTTTAGGATTATTGGTGCTGGTGTGTTTGAAAACTGTCTGAAATTTTACCTTGGATCTTAACTTTGTTGCTTGTACTAGTTAGGGTCATATTTATTAAGTTTATCAGTTTTGTAGGGAATTCAAATTCTTGAATGATATTTATGAGCCAACAATTTAAAAAGGTCCGACCTTAGGCTCTATGTATTGTATTATCAAAAGTTGCTCGTACAGGAAATTTATGCCTTTGCTTAGTAGAACTTTCTTAGTGGAAACTCAAACTGACTTTCATTTGATACTAAGGTAATTCTGGGAATATGGACATCGCGACGCGAATTTTCTCCTATGATTATTTTTGCTAGAATAACGTTATTGCCTAAGTCGACGATGATCAATCTCGTTTCATTGTACCTTCATTTCATTCACCCTTCAGATATATTCAAGTTCCTCAAGAGCATTATTATTGTATTTTTGTTGTCTGAGATTATGCAATGGCATGTCAGCCATCTCAACTGAATTGAGAAATTCTGGAGTACATTTTAGACCTCTTTCTGGTTGATTTTTTACTGTCCTAACTTTTGTAAATTTGATATACCTCAGGAAGCTTTTCAATTATCACGGAATTAATTTTGTTTAAATCATCTTTCCGTGGTGTGACTCGAACCATGGACATACACTTATTATATTAAGCGAGCAATAATTGAATATATGTGTGTACGATTTTGATGAAATTCACAGATTAGATGTACTTTGTGATGAAATTGTGATCTAATGATCCAAAATTCAACTAATCTTTGGATTTCATCACAATCGCTAGAGTCGTTCGCGAAAAAGTTTTTGACAAATACATCGGTACATACAATTATTGCTCATTTAATAGTATAGAATAATCTTGAAATAACAGATCGCTTCTTCTTCAATAAATATGAAGGTAATGGAAAATTTTTGCTCATCAGATAAAGGTATTACTCACTTTTCTTCATTCATTAGAAGAGAGTATGGCTGGCATTTTCGCGTACTAAAGAAACATTGCACTCTACATTTATTTCCTTCATGTATCTCCTTCGTGTGGAATTGATACTCTTAAAACGAGTAGAGTGACATTTTATTTCAGAGAATATAACGATATTTCACTAAAATTGATTAGACTATGTCACTCAAACCGTCCTCGTCCAAATTATTACTCTGATTTGGTAGTGACAATATGACGCTTGCGGGAATAACTCACTCATCGATGAGTTGCTGACTCGTTTCGGAGAATACAGACAGTCGGATATTCAGGCTCAGGTAGCAGAATAAAGCTTCCCTGAACTTCTTTTTTTGTCAGAAAATTTTGTCCGAAGACTGGAGCCACTATAAGGTTAAGTTTTATAATAAGGAGAAATAGGTTTCCACCAAGCGATATGTTGATATATTTGTCTATGTATCAGTTGAACTTAACGAGTATTGAGTGAAGAATATTGACTGAATAATATGTTCGTGTTTTTGAAATCGTACCACAACTACTCAATTTACGTTTCTCTTTCCAGGAAGATAATAGAAAATTTAAAAATAATAAGTCGCAAGGTTCGGATTACTGTTTAAATTTCATATACTGTTTGTGACTGTTAATTGTTGAAGCACTCATTCGAAATTCTCAAGAAATTCTAGGACATGAGAAGATTTCGCACTGATCTGTATCCTAACTACAATGTGATATTGCATTGATTTTCCGCATGAATGTATACAATGTGTTAATTGGATCAAAAATTAACTTTTATTACTGTCTTTTTTGTAAGAATGTTACTTGACATAAAGAGAGAGAGTGTACTATACACGGGTAGTGGCCATCAGGCCGAGGAACTGGGAATGTTTTCAATAAAATGAAAAAAAAATGGATCAAACATTTAATCATCATACTACTACATAAATGAGAAATTTGAAAAGAAAAAAAAAGATGGGTAACTGTACAACCTTTAACACCCAGAAACAAAAAAACATATGAGTGGAGGTGAAGGTGAAGATGAATTTTTTTCTTTTATTTGCTTCAGTTGTTATTTGCATCCTTATATGTGTGGCTTCGCAAAACAAAGTACTCTTTGATTTTATTCTCTCTTCCATATTGATCTTCTCCGCGCATCTTTTACATTATTGAGGTGTTTCCTGTCCCGTCGTCGTGGAGGTGTGCACAATTTATTACTTTTCTAGCAACTGTTTAACTTCCATGATTCTCCCAGTGTATTCTTCAAATAAAAGATATTTCTTCTCGGTCTCTATCAATGTTCGGAGGTTTCTGGTATTTAAAATGTCTTGACTTTTGTAACTGTTCAGATATTCTGTTCACTCTGGACCACAATTACGGCAGTCCCACAGTATATGATCCGGTGATTCTCTCCCACCCCAACAGTCACACATGTCCTGATCAATTTTATTTATCCTTTTCAGGTATTGCCACATGTTTCCATGTCCCGTCATTATTTGAAGCAGTTGTTTTGTTGGATGGAACCATTTTTTTATTTGTTCGTGCATATGAGACCTATGGTGTGTATTCATGGGTCAATCATCCCTTATCACTTTTTGTCCATTAGAATTGCTATCCTGTAATTAATGCTTTTGTGATTTTCGTTTATGATCTTTTTCATCCATTGTTACTATTTGCCCATTTAGCTGAATTTGCCCGTCTAGTCTGAGAATATAACAATATTTGATTTTCTGGAGTATCTCGTACTCGGTACAGAAATATTACCTACATTTTTTTTAAATTGTAAAAATAACTTAAGAGTATCTGTGTGTAAATTCTCAGCGAACTAAAAGTAAACAATTTTTCCTTTGCTGGTTTTCACGTATATGCCACAAAAAGGCCAGAAAATGGTTGTGCCTCTGATTAATTCGCGGAAAGTAGGAAATAGTTTAAATCCCTCTTAAAAATGTAAAAAGTATAATTTGAAGATTACATCAATTTTCTCTTTGTGCTCGAAGTGGGAGGGCTCAAAAACTTCGAAAATTTCTAACTTTTTTCGTGCACTACATAAAAATTGTTATTCTTTGTGGTACTATATTAATCGATTGAATTGTACACATCAAAACTGGTTTTCAAACGAAAAATTATTTTTTTGGACAAAACTGCAAAACATTAAGATTTTTGCATCGATACCACTTCGCGGAATTTAAATTGAAATATGCTCATTAAGTATATAAATATGCTCATATACAACATAGAACACTTATTAATATAATCTTCTGAGACATACGTCGTATGTGAGTTATTCACGAGTAAATGGGAAAATAAAATTTTAGCTTAAAACGCTAAAATGTTACTTTCGACACGGTATTAGATGACCTAAAACGTAAAACACTGCATTATTGTTCATATTATACATATGATACAACAAAAATGTGGGAGAAAAGACGTGCTATTTTTGAAAAAAGTGAGAAAAGTGTATTTTGAATTTGTCCTGAATTTTATCCTATTGACGGAATATCATATATATTATATTCATTGGATGAAAAATGTAATAAACTTTAATTCATATACGAATATTTTTTCTGTGAAATGCGTTATTAATAAGTCATTTAGGAAAAAATGTAAAAATGTCTGAAATGTTCGAAGATTTTAAGTCCTCCCACCCCAAGCACAACGAGAAAATTACAAACTTCAAATTACTCTTTTTACATTTATAAGAAGAGATTAAAACCATATCCAGCTTTCCGTGAATTAAACGGAGGCATTTTTCATTTTGCCTTGCATAGTAGTACTATTGTGATTTATTGTTGATCAAAATCCTTGCTTAGTTAATCATACGTGGTATAATTCATAATTGTTTAACTATAGAAAGCGTGTTTATTGTTTATTTAAGATATTTATTTTATGACTCATCTACTGAATATGACAAACATTTTCACTGGATATCGATGGAGTTTCAAAACCGATTGTTTATGTAAAAACCCAAACCTGATACGAGAGGAGTCACGGGAACTCAGCTAATTCTCAGCATCCTTTTGCTAGTTTCTTAAAAACAATGCAGACTATCAATAAGATGTCTAAAACAAAATTAGGTTTTTTATAAAAAAAAATTCTTATGGAAAGTATTTTATATTCACGTTTTCTGTGAAATTAATATAAATTAGGTCATGAAATGGAGAGTAGACGCGGTCCGAGAGTATAGCTACCGTCATTAACTATCCTACGTAGAAATTCATGGCCTATATTTTCGAGATAGAGAATATTCAAAAAAATTCGGCATTTTCTTCACACCATAATTGAATGAATGAATGAAATCGAGCCAGAAATGCTTCCGTATTGGAGGACTTCGAACAGAATACGCTGCTCAGAGGGCATCGCGCGGAGGTTCCTCCATGCCCTGGTTGTTGTACAGGAACACCGCCTGTTCTCAGACGGTCTCCTAATGGATGGCAAGGGATGACAAGGGTAAAGTGTAAATGAGGTGAATGATGACGAGTGAATGTTGTGGTGGAATGAAAGGCACGGAAAACAGGAATGCCCGGAGAAAACCTGCCGCTAACCCGCTTTGTCCACCGCAAATTCTACATGGAACAACCAAGTGAACAGCGTCACCAGAGGTAAAGGAGAGTGCGCATTGCACTAAGTGCGAGGGGTATATAATTGAAGGCAGGATTTTACAATAAACTTGTCTGCTGAGAAATTGTCGATAGTGTATGAAAATTCGCTGTATTTATTTCTATTTATTCAGCCTTGGGATGACACAACTGGAAATATGCCCTTTTCAGTAATATAATTTCCTATTGTTGAAAAATCCATGTTCAGCATTAGTCCTGTCGAAATATCAGAGTTAAAAATATTATTTTGCATACTTTTTTACACTTCTCTTCCGGAGAATGCGCAGGCTCAATGGATGTAAGTGATGTTTTCTATCCCTAAGATTTTCAGTTCTTTTCATTTTTTCAGTAAAGTATCTCTTTCTCTTCGTTAGATACCTCTCCTTTTCGTCAGTATTTATCTCGTTATTTCCATGCATTTTCCAATAGGCGTTTGTCACTGCACTGGTTGTGATAGTACGAGAAGCATTTCTTCGGCCTCGTTGCTTCGTAACCGAGGTCAATAATTTAGCGGACAAGAGCTGCGTGTAGGCTGTGTTTATTTGGAATCTAGTGATGCAATCTAGACTGTCGCATTGTGTCTCAAGTTTTTAACTTTCTCCGCCCATGAGTACCTGTCCTTCGGAAGAGGAGAATCCCAGTAGTCACATGCCAACGACTGAAGACTCATAGCGGAGTGGGGGTGAAGACGACTTGACACAATTCATGCAAGCCTGACAAGCAAATGCCGACCTGATCGGGCACGTTGACATAGGCAGTATGCAGACGTGGCAAATATCAAAGATAACCAATCAAAGACAAAGATAACCAATCGAACTTGAATCGGTGAATCAATCTTCAATTGAAAAATTATAAATTGTAGCATGAAAAGTTATGAAATTGTGTTGTTAATTATTTTTAAGTATTTTATATTGTTAATGTTTGTGACTGGCAGTGCACGCAATGAAAATTTGCGCTTCTCAAGGATACATTTGGTATCTCCTTTGCAAAATTGAATACCATACAACTATTGGAAATATAATTTAGACATCTTGAATCATTTAGTAAATCCGTAATGCCTTGATCGCATCCCCATGCCTGATAGCCACAAGAAGCCACTGCACCTTCATGATACGAAACATCTCAAATGGAGTGATTGTAGATGAATCTACTTCAAAAAAATATTGTATCGATACCGGTATGAAGACTGTAATTATATAGTACCTAAACTATACCATCAAAAGACAAAGGAGTAAATATAGAGAGGGTGACTTTGCCTGAAAGTCATTGTAATGAAATAATTTATTTAATAAACTCGTAAAGCAAAGAATTTTTGTGAATAAAGTAACACAAGAAAATGTGATATGTTCCTTTAGAATGAAATAAGGTAAATGCAATGAATATGGTAAACTTACAAAGGGTTAGGAAAGATACATTTAAGATTTATGAAACAATTTTTGGGCGACTCATAAAGCATTGATTCATCACATCATAGTTTTGTGATCCTTTGGGAATATAATGTACCCACCACACACACAGAACTATCACAATATAAAAGCAACTAAAACCATACCTCAAGAATATTATTCCCATGCGTGACACAGTAGCAGGTGAAGCGTAACTCAGATCGTGAGTTTCAAACAAGAAATTGACATTTGGTCCGAATTGAATGCGCCAACCAGAAGGTAAAGTTAGCAATCGATTATCATCGAGTACTGAATTTAGGGATTCTATCCACTCGGGATCCACATCTCCATCACACACAATCCAGGAATGAACTTCTGAAAAACAATTTTAAGGTTTACGTCACTTAATATCACTTGAACATTAATATACATCTTAACAAAAATTTACTTAGAAAAAACAGGTCCCTAATGGTGACAAACAAACTTTTAAAAACTGCAATAATTTTCATACTATTTTATCGATGTATTACGGCCACAACAAGATATTTGTTGCTATGTATACTTTTTTTAAATGCCGTTTATTAACTTTAATTTAAAGCTGGCAAACACCACACAAATTAATAAATAATAGTTCTGAATAATAAAATAAACCTTCTAATATTTTGTTGCTACATTGAAAATTTTGTTGCTCAATAATTTTTCACAGTTAACAATATTTTTACACTGTACGACAATGGATATTATTAAAAGAAAGGAAATAATATTCGTCCTGTAAAACGAAACTACTAGTAAAAATTTGTGACTAATAGCAAAATAATGTAGAAGGAAATACTTGATATCGGTAAAAGTGTATTACAAATTTAATCTATTTTTATTTGTTAATGTTTTTATAACGATATTATTCCGAGATAACTCGCGGCGAATTATTTCCGGGAAGCTTCCCCTGAAATACAATCCGTTTCTCTCATACAAGCAAGCATAGCATAACCTACGCTTTTCGTTTTAACTTCTTATCTTATCATCACGATCGTTTCTCAAATGATGTTTATGCTACAGGAAGGTGTATCTCACGGACGCTATTTATTTATATTAATACAAGTTTGTGTTTTAAAGGTATTTAAAGAATCGCTGAAAATGATTTAATATTTTATGTTGAATTATTTATTTTTAAAAAGTTTGTCGTGCAAAATGTTCATAAAAGTGGGCACCAATTAATTTCATTGGACCATGACGGGTTCGTAAGTAAGTACTTGCCGAAGTATGTATTTTATTTACGATTCGCGCAACAAGCTTTTAGAAAACAAATAATTCAACATAAAATATTAAATCATTTTCAGCGATAAAGTTTATTTTTATTAGGATATACTAATGTGAAATATATGTGGAGGTAATAGCATTTGACATTGCATTACTTCAAAAAAAAACCTTCACTTATTTTATTCTTTATGTGCATTGCTTATATAAAAGCTTATTTTTAAAAGGTTTCTCATTTATTATTTTATGCACTTATAGATATACTGGAATGAGAGAGAAGTATTTGTGTCGTATATGGAGGAAGGAAAACAAGTTATACCCAAATGCAGTATGGTTAAGATAAAATAACAGCTTTATTCCACAGTTTACAGTATCCCAAACTCGTAATCCGATTAACTAAGCTAGTTCACCAAGTAGTCAGTTGATATCCAAATGTCGTGCATAAATAATCCAATATCCCCGTAAAGTTGTCCGGTAAAGATCGTATTAGCGGTTTCCAAAGTCGTATTAGCGGTTTCCAAAGTATCATGTTAGTCGTTGTAGGAGCGTATGACTGTAGAACTCTTCTCACCGACCGACGTGCTTCGCCCCTTCTTATACTCAAGTTATCGAGAGTTTGGACACCAAAAGAACAAAGACGGCGGACTCGAGTGGTGTTTCAGGACAGCCACCACCAATATTTTAGAACAAAAACCCCGACACTCGGTTAAGACTTGGACTGCCTCAGATTGTCGTTTGATATTAAAATCATCGTTTGGTAGCACTTACTCATACCTTACGGATGTACCAACGCTATGGAAACAACAAAGAAACAACCGTGAAATGAATTTCGTTGAAAGTAGATTAAAGAATTAAGATTTCTTGAATAATTTACGCAATGTATTTTATTAATAGGAATATTAATTTTGTGTTACTCTACAAAGGATAGAAAACTAGCATTTTAAGGACAGGCTCTCCTAGAGGTATTTTGTCAAGTTTGGTAGTAGTGAATACAACGTATAAGATGAATATATCACTAAGTCGAGTAATGTACGACATAGGAGGAATCAATTGTGTAGGTTGGTAGTTCTCCCGAATTTGGTAACTTTTCGTACGGCAGCTAGACTTTATATGCGACCGCGCTGCCGATGTAGGCGGCGACATAGAGGGGAAATCCTGACAGATGTGCTTCCGCTGCTCCTGGCTGCAAGCTTCACCCTCTGAGCAAGCTTCACACTATGCAGCAAAGTAATGATGAATGTGGCAATACGTCTGAATTAAAATTATTTTACCGTGGTTGAGTTTAACACTGCCATAGATTTGCTTAACGAATCAGTCAATCAAGAGTCAAGGTCATAAACATTTACTTCTCACGGTTAAATTTTAAATTTTTTGGGTTTTGTGAATCTCGGAGTTAACTCGATATTTCGGAACAAAGCCCAATGGTAACGTCCTCGCCTTAAGAACCATAGTACCTGGTTCGAATACCCGTGCCGCCGGACGCCTGAAGACGGACGTTAACGGAACGTCCGAAACGTTGCAATAAGAAAGTACACCTGTTGTGAAAATATAAACATGTAGAGACGATGGATAATGTCCAAAAGATTGTAATAAAAATGACTGTCATACGTATTCTTACAATGAAAGAATATTCATCAGTCTAATGCCAAATAAGGCAGGCATAAATTTTTTTTTAATCGCAAGAAATGTATTTCCTGCTACAGTCAAGGAATCTGAATAAAGTATATACATTTTGACATTTATTGAAACGTTAAAATTTTTATGAGCAATATTTGGGAATCATACTGAATGGTAATATCAGGAAATGATCCTGCATGTGAGTTTGGGACCTAGAAAAGAACCAAATCCAGAGAGAAAACAATTCTAGTTATTAATGCTGCTTGAGGCATTATTCTTTTCAAGCAACAGAATATAACATATGCCTTGCATTACTCTGGCTCAAAACAAACATCATGGCAGAAGACTTCCATGTTCCACGTGAATCTCTTTTAGTATTTTCAGNGGGGGGGGGGGGAGGATTTAGGGTTCGTCAAAGCAATCTAATTGTGAATGTATTCCTCATACTTTTCTTCTTTTAACGGCCAAGTTCAAGAATGACATTTTCTGATATTTTTACTTTCTCATATACGTAGTACATAGGAAGTATTGTAATCGTGAAAAAATTCGAAAACGAGATTTTTGCGGAAATATCCGTTTTGGAGAACCCTGATTCCGAAAAAGTGGTTTTTGGCTGGACGACCGTCCGGTCAGTCCGTCTGTGCGCAGCACTCCTGACCGAATAGAGAAATATTTTGTTTTCATTTCGTATTTAGGGTAGAATATATATCTTAAATCCGGTTTCCGCGTCGAATGCCAATTTTAACAACTTCCGAGTACCTACTCGTGGAGGAGTGTTTGCATCGTCAACGGCCAGGTAAAAATTGCGACGGACCGGAACTCGGAAGTACTCGGGAGTATCAGGAATACTCTGAGTTAAAATCGGTAGGTACGCGGATTTAAGTGCTACCAGCATTGGAGCCGCATGTCGTTACTTATCCCCTGAGAGGGATGTAACCCAGGTTCACCGGAACAGGGATGTGGAAGTTGAATGAGGACTTGGGAGTCGAGGCGGGTGGTGCAGTGAACAGCACACCTGCGGCCAGAGCAGAAAGGCCCGGGTTCGGGTCCCGGTCCGTCGCAATCTTCACCTGGCCGTTGACGATGCAAACTTTCCTCCACGAGTATGTACTCGGAAGTTGTGAGTTAAGACAATAAACTAATTTACTCTCCCGAAGCAAGCAAGGGACCATCCCATCAATTCCTATGAAGGACCCTAAGGCAGAGGAGGATTTAACATTTCAGGACACATCTAAGATAAGAATAAGAATAGTTCTCAAAGTGTTGACATAATATTAACAGAATACCAATGAATTTGCATCTCAATAAAATTGCAGTTATTTCACAAATACGTAGTATTATTAAATTATTGATTATTCGGAAAATATTGTTTATGAGTCGGAATTATTAAAATGACTCGGTCAATTTCCCCACGTTCATTGCGAACTAAAAGGGCAATGGAACCGTAAAATATTGAAAACTGATTCAAATATCTGTACGTGTCTTACAAGTGATAATCATACTTAAAAAGTTCTTTAAAACATTAATACCTGGAGGTTCAGAGTGCACTTGTTGGGCTCTGAGTGTTAGGACTCCATCAGTCCACTGCCGAGTGTCCAAATCAATTTGCCCGAGTAGTTGCGTACGGGGCATTGCTTTTGGGTTTATTGTATGCTGATGAACTATCTGACCCAACTTTCCCAAGGCCTAGGAAGAACAAAAATATCGACATATAAATTGACATTCTTCCATTTTCTCCTTCTAAATTCTATTGTGTCAATTATAAAGGAGATAAGACTCACAATTTTTAGTAAATTACATATTGTAGTCTTCCCTGAACCCGAAGGTCCCACAACTACAACTCCCATACGTTGCTGCAGTTGTTCATACAACTCGAGACATTTCCTCAACTGTAATCAAAGGAAGAAAAAAGTAATTACATTATTCGCCCTTTAAGGAAAAAATACTAAAGACGTAATATGAATTCACGTCTGAAATTCTCTTAAAAATTTTATCTTGAGGTACCCTTCAACAGATTTCTCTGCGGGGGTACCTGATTTACAAGATATATAATTATTTATTGAAGTGCTTATTTGTTTACGACACATCCGATCATATTCGCTCCATCTCATTATTCATTGTACTTTTCTTCTGCTGAAACACGTTAACTTTTCTTTCAATGAACAAATAAATTTTTTGTAAAAAAAAAGCAGTTACAAACTGCGTACGACCACGTGTATCTCATATATCCCATTCATTAGTTATATCTGATTTCAGAACTTTTCTTCATAAAAGCATGTGTTACACATTAAATGACAAGATTTGGGTCACTTGTTGGGGAACAGCAAATATTAAGTAAATTATGTAATTATTTACTTGTCTATTACAACAATGCACGTAAATTTTGTCATTACATTTTTCTGACTTTAAGGATTTTTAATCACGAATCATTTTGATGGGAGGAAATACAAGGACACATTCTCGAAATTAGAGTGAAATACCTTGGGTAGTGTTTTGAAAATTATTTGGTTATTCTATTCTAGTATATTCTATAAGGTTAACTCAAATAATTTATTTTAAAATATTGAATTTAATACCTGTTTATCACTAGGAAGTAAGCACAGCTCTTGGCAAGCTTCGTGAAGTGCTAGACGAATTTGGTCGTGACCCCCAGCGGAGAATGGAACACCAGGGAAGACATCTGATACCAATGCATCGAAATGAGCACCATCACTAAATGTGAGTTTTGAAAGAGTGTTGAGACGCAGTGCTCGAACAACAATTTCTTCTTCAGCTGCTTTGGAATTCAAACTGGTACGACCAGCTACTTTCAGCGCCGCGCCGCAACCTCCAAGAACTGTCCTTAGTGCTCGTAAACCCCAATCATAATGTTGCTGAGGGGTTAATAGTTTCCTGAAAAACTATTCTGTACAGTACCTTCACTTCCAGTGGCGTACAGTTAATAGGATTGCATGGGCTCAACAAACACGACCCAACAATTGTGAACATCATAAAGGCATCATACAATTACACATACCTCATAGTTTGACAAAATAGTACAGTAGTAAAGAATAGAAGAATGTTCATGTCACATTGATCACAAAATACTTGAATCTTTTCATATAAGAAGGACGAGGAGTCTTAGAAACTATAATTATTTCGTTTGTAATAGAGTTTAATAATGTAAAAATATTCGTACAAAGTTTGGCGGAAATTTCATGTCGGAAAAGTTATCAATACACGTTCATCTCATAAAAAAATTAAAATTACACACGAAACGCACGATACTAACACGAGATAGTTGATGAATCGATAAATATCATCTCTAATACTTACTTTGACAAATCAAATAGTTCTACCAATTTATGGCCGATGACTTTAGCATGTTTAAAGCCTTCACAATAAAGAATAACTTCAGCAATAAGTTCGTAATCCGGTTGAGACATAACTACAGGCCGGAACAATTGCTTAAGGTTATCAGGTAATTTCTGACGACCTCCATAGCCTTTTCCAGCGGGATTCAAAGTCACAAAAATTCCGGAATTAGGATTAAGAGGTACCTGTGAAAGAAAACAATACAGAATCTAGAACCACATTTAAATTACTTCTTTCATGATTCTCGATCAATAGTTTCCTGAAGAAACAACATTTTATATATCATTCTATTATATACTGTATATGCTTCAATGAACTCATAAAATAAGAAAGTCACAGAAATATAACATTCATTACTAAGCTGGAATTAATGGGTGGTAACAAATTAGTAGCCACAATCACATAGAAATATTTTGAATTAGTACCTTGTAAGTTAATACCTCTCATTAGTTTTGACAGTTCGTCTACTGTAAAAGTAGTTTTTGATGAAATTACGTTGTCCTTGACTCTCCTGCATAACAAATCATAAAGAAAATCAATGACCATTAGAGTGATGCTTAACGATCCGTTAAAATGCGCTCACCAGATTATTCCGGGTAAAATGGCAGAAGAAAAGGATCTTTAGCTTTACACGCAGTAAAAGTGGGACTCAGCACTTTCCCGAAACCCTGTCAAACGAATAAATTTTATGGACATCCAAGATGTATGTTTTAAATAGCATTACTCAACTTAAATATTATCATTTGAAATTTGTTTCTGCCTTGAAATCTGAATTTAATATACCGGGATAGAAAGAAATATTTTGTTTTTTCTGTTAAGAATTTAAAGGCTGCCAGTGGCTTCCGATTTGATGCACTGAAGAAGGATGGAAAAAACGAAGTGGACTGAAAGTGTAACTAAAGAGGAAGTACTGGAAAGGAAAGGATACCAAAAAGTATACTGGAAGGTTCCTGCTCTCTGCTCTTCAACTTAATTTTAAAACACTCGCTTTGCTCGCTTGGAGGTTTATCCCCAGACCCCCAATTTAGGGGCTGCACCCTTGCAGAGATGTTTTATTGCATTAACTTAATAAATAATTTTATCATATTTCGTTCGATTCAAAAATCTGTTTAGAATATATTCAATCCTCTACGTATAAATTTTGGACTATATTCTTCATTAACCCAACAGTTCGATGAAAGAATTTTTACGATATTTATGTATAGCACATTAAAAAGTTTTTTTTTTTTTTGCTAACATCATTCAATATATTTATTTTCCGTTATGCAACTTCTGGAAGTAGTTTGATAAAAAGATCTAAATGTTGATAACTATACCCAGAACATTAGGCGAAAACTTACGAACATATCGTAATAAATAAAAATATTTCCATACGTCAATACCAAAATATTACCTATACTCCGTAGTCTACGAATAAATATGATCCTAATTAAAAAGTCCTAAAATTCGTAAGAATCGCAAAAATATTGTTTTCATGTTCGTAACTTATTAATTCGAATAATTTTCTGTATAAAAAACTGAATAAAAATACTCATACATTCCCATTTAAAGGAGCAAAGTCTGGATCTTCTGATATTTACGCTCTCACCTTACCCCTATGGGTGACTATACGGACAGTGAAAAGAGACAGCGTAAATAGTATTTTTAAATGTTATTGCAATTGTCAATTATTTTTACAAATTTAAATTATATGACCTCATGTAAAGTCATACAACCAATTTTAAAAACTTTATAAAATATTACGTACTAGAATATTAAATACGTTGTTATGGAATGGATATGGAATAACATATTAAATAATATCAACCATTATCGTCAAACACTAATATACATTCACTCCTCTATGTACAATGGGCTATATTTTTCATTATCACAACATTTTGATGAATCTAGTATTACGAAATATGGGTACAGCACGTTCAACCTTCTTTTCGGTGCTAACATCCATTCAAGATATTAATTTTTTATATAACGTTTGGAAGTAGTGTGATGTAAAAAGGACGTATAAATACTGATAAGTAAACTTAGAAAATAAGGAGAAAACTTATGAGCACGTCGTAATAAACAAAAATATCTCTTTACGCCACCAGCACCAAAAATATTCTTTTACTTCTAAGACTACAAATATAATATAGTCTGATTCAATACTTCTACTTGCTAAAAATATCAAAAAAAGTTTTAAAATGTACTTAACATGATATTTAGAACAATGTTATGTAGACAAAACTGAATAAAAGTTGACAGCTATTCCCATGATGTTAGAACCTTCGACCTTCTAATGAATAGGCTCACATTTTACCCCTATACCATAAGAGACATGAAGATTATTTCTTATGTCTCAGGTTAAATCCTATACTATTAAGCGAGCAATAATTGTATCTATGTATCTATATACCTATGTATTTGTCAAAAATTTTCTCGAGAACGGCTCCAACGATTTTAATGAAATTCACAGATTAGATGTATTTTGGGATGAAACTGTGATATAACATAGTCTTTTTTCTTTGTAGAACAATTTTGACACGTGTAATTCTAGCGTCATTAATAAACCGAATATTTTCCCCCTCACGTATGAGCCTCATACACATAAGATCCGGGGTTCGAATCCCCGGGGAAGCAGATGTGTTTTTAATTCATTTTTGTCGATCATATGATAAGTCTATTATACATTTATCCCTTTTTAACGTTTTTACAATTAATTAAAAGCTGCTAAGTAACTAAAACGCGAATAAAACTGCTTAAGTTTGCTGCTTAACTGCAAGGATGTTTCTTACAGTTCATATGAGTTTCCAGCTACAATGTTCTTTCAATCATTAAGAATTCTTTTGTAACAATCAAACAAATAGGTTATTTAATAGTTAAGAATCCGAAAACTCAGATTCAGCACCAACAGTACACCAAGCTGATTGAACCTGCGTTTCTCGATACAGCTGACTTAAAATTTGTTCATTAATTGAAAAAAATGATTCTTTAATAGTAACAATAAAAATGTTAAACACACGAGGAAAGTATAATGAGGTAGATCATGTTAACAAAAATAAATGAAAATATAATTTTCTCGGCGGGGAATCGAACTCGGACTTCGCACGTACATATATGAGGCTTTGATCCCTATACTACGAACAAATTTCGACAAAATTTCATCTTATTATTAAAAAGGTAATTAAATTACCGCACTTAATATTTTCAAAGTTAAAACATTATAAAATAAACAATATTCATTTGAAATTGACACGACTACTTTTGATGTAACGTAGTAACAACACATCACATTGAATGAAAATTGGCCCTACTAACAAAATACGAACCAGCGAATTCATGTAAAGTAATAATTGGCAAAGAAGTAAGAGGATTGTGAGTGTCTTCAAAGTTAAAATGTGTTCCTAGATCTGTTCAATTCAAAAAGGAAATTCAGTAAAGAATTTTTAAAAAAATTCTACTACTACCTTTTTGAAAACAAAAAATAAACATCCAAAAAATACGGCTGTAGTTCAACCTTTCCTTTCAATCATCGATGGACAATGAACACGCGAGTAGAGTATTTTATTTCAACGTTGACCCCAGTTCACCTTCTTTTTCCAGTTCTGTGCGGTAGCGTGCGAAAGTATCATTCTGCTGACACGAGTAAACACCCACGTTTAGAAAGAGTGTGCAAAGAGTCTGCAGAAATGGGTCCCTATTCCAAATGTACTCAAACCAAATTCAAGTTCGGTTCGAATACGTTGATTATTTTGTATGTTATAGAATAAATAAAAACTCTATCACATACACACAATTATCGTGAAGACCTGAAGAGATCTCGATTTATTTTTCGGACGTTCATTATAATTTCCTTATACATATGAATAATTGGAAAGTGAAGACCTGAAGAATAAGTGATTACCAATCAGAGGCAAAATACCTTGTATTAACTGAAGACTGTTCGTCACTGATCGGTGTCGTAGGGACGGCGAATACTTTCTGACGGTAGTCACCATGTAGTCAATACTTATTTCATAAATAAATATGTATGTCTACCTATTATAAATAGGTATACTGTTCGTTACAATGAATAGATAATTTCATTTGTTTACGAATGAGTGAATAAAGGAGGAGAAAACAATTTAAGACAAAGGGTTATTATTTTCTGTTTACTCTCAGTATGTGTTCTACCTCGTAAATACGTAGTGTCAATTCCATAAAATTTCAGAATTACTCCTTAAGCCCGGACACACACAAAAACGTCTTATATGGGCAACATAAACAGGGCAACCAAATTAGAAAAATAGTTACGCATGGAATTATCATTCGTTATATTCATGGTTACACAGCAGTGTAAACGAGTAAGTAAACCATGGCTTGAATCCCTTTCCGAAAAATATTTTGTCATATGATCATCTTGTGAGCTATTCGAGCGAAGCTAGGTCACCCAGATAATAGAACGTTAAAGCGTTGTCAATTAGCATAAATTATGTCTCGGACTTGTGCTTTGCCCCTGCGCTAATGAAACACCTTTTCACTTTGTTGCATTAATCGTTCGCACCTTAATTTGTGGAGACTGTAAACCTATGTCCTGTCAAATAATATTGATGTGTAATTTCGAGTCATGTGTTACATTCATTCCCTGCTAATTGGTAATTAATTATTTAAAAAAACTTAAACACACGTACGAAATGAAATTACAAATTATCTCAATAAATACTCAACATTACTGTTTTCGATATTGCTAATTTATTCTTTGAGTGGTAATACTCAAGGCTAACTGCATTCAAGGAGTAAACAATAGGCCAGCTGCATGCAATTGATACAACGATTAAAACAACTACTAATTTATGATACGTATAAAAGAGCGATAACTGATACAATTACAATTTCACGACAAGCGTCGAAACATGAACTAAAATTTTGTATCGTAAAGAACCTTAAAAAATACACAAATAGAGAAAACTATACCCCCAGTATTTCGTTGAATGTCTTTGCAATGAACAGAAAGTGAAAATACAGTCCATTGTTGGACGTATTGTAAGAGATTCAGAAATAGTGAATTTTAATAGAAAAATAAATACGTTTCAAATAGAACATAAAACATTGTAGTGAAATATAAAAATGTTAGTTAATAAGAAAAAAGTATTCCGTTGTCCTGATTGACTGACTTAATCAATGTTGACAAAATATTAGATAGGAATCGAAATTTTTGATAGAACGCTGCATTAGAGTTATAGATGTGCAGTAAGAAAGAATGTTTCAAAATTCCGATTTTAGAATGATGATTTAAGGTTCAATACGTCTTTACGAATTTTTGCTATATCTCACGAACTCAACATCACATTTTTTATGTGAGCGGTTTAGTTTTGTCTGCACTAAATTTGAATAAAGGACGTACAATTTCAACAAAATCTCCCGTATATAGCATGAAACTCCGCTAGACTCTTTAGAGGCGAGTTATTAAAAGAAAACATCTCAATTATCTCCCGAACGAACAAAACTACTGAAGTGTGTTTTTTACTGAGAACTAATTTAAAAGAACAACAGCTAGGCAACAGCGCCAACAATATTTAAACATTATATAATGAAATGTAACTGTTATAATGAATGGGACTGGAAACTCTCCGAGTTCAGAAGAACTCCCTTCAGCGCCGGGAAGGCCAAATCCTCATTCATTATATTCCAAAATGTGTAAATATTGGCGGCTCTGCTACTCTGCTGCTATTCATTCAATATATGTTACCATTGATTTCGTCTTTCTGGACTTACTCCGAAAAAAAACAGCGCTAAAAACAATAGTAGTTCCTTTAAAAACGAGGGATTTAAAAATGTGTTTCGGGGTCTGTTTTTGTTTCTTGCCGTTAACGTTACCAACATGGTATACTATTTCCGGTGTATATCACTAACTGAGATATCATGTCGTTTCCTATATTTATCCACTGTTAAATCAAAATACGAAAACTCGTTACGGGAATTTTCAATAATTACTTTGGAATAAATGAAAAGTGGAAAAAAGAGATTGTTCTGTAAGAGACGTGCTATTTTGACTAAACAAAATTACAACGGAGTACAAACCGTATCATATTCACAAAAGACCCTGTGAAGCCGGGCCGGATCAGCTAGAGACTAATATAATTATTAACAATTTAGATTTCCCAAATTCGTTTTTTTATCAGATCCAATTAATTCTTTTAAAATTCCGGATAGCGCTAAAAACTTTCCTAATGGATCTGCAAACAAAAATTCTAGGTATCGTTTAAGTTAACACAATATTATAACACTCATCATTTTAATTCGCGAGTTTTTTAAAAGGTTGTTAGTAGTGTTGACATTTACTCAGTGTCTATAAGAGTTGGAAACACAAAACTCGAAACATGCTCACCTCAAATGTGTTTTACCAGTAGAAGTGATCATTCGTGCTAGATATTTCGAGTAAAAATCTCTAGTGTATAAAATTTGTCTTTCATAACTATTATACAATCCAAATACTACATCCATTTGTACAGGTATAGAAGAAATATTTTTGACATGATATTTTAAACAAGACATACCTCTTCATCCAATAATTTAACATTAGGTGATCCTGATTTAAGAGCAATTTGGATGGGTTGAATTTGCATAGAAACAGCAGATAGGGTAGTTTCTTCCAGTCGATTGAATTCATCGAAGCATCCCCAAGCACCACACTTAACCAAACCAATAAAAATTCGGGCCATTGACTTTACATCAATACCCTAAGGATAAAAGAAACACTTTTATAATAAAGAAAAACCTACAATACTAAAGGATAAAACATTCAATCATGCCTTACTTTGAATGAAATAAATGTATAACATCATGTTTTACCTATTTAGATAAAAGTGCAGAAACTTACACACAAACAAGTTAGATTTTTTTTTTGTATTAGCAAGCACTTACCTCGTCGCAGTTAAAAACAAGTACTTGTCGACCCAGTAGTCCTCCTAACGCTTTTACTGATTCTGTCTTGCCTGTTCCAGCAGGTCCATAGGGATTGCCCCCTAGTCCCATGTGCATGGCCTAGTCATGGAAAATTATTCGAGTCGCAAAAACACAAATATTTTTCCATCTTTCCACTCTATAGCCATAATAATGCAGAACAAAACTTCGATTTTTGACATAATAGCATATAACCAAAAATAATCTACCAATAAAACAGGTGTTATTAAATATACTTAAAAATACATGTTTCATCAAGACATAAACAAATTCTGTACAGGGGATATATTTTACCTGCCTTTCCAAGAGAAAATTATTTTGAATTATTTTAAACATTTATTAATTGCTGGGATCGTAGCAGATTGAAGATGGTGTAATTGAAGTACCTTTTATTAAGACAAATAGTAAATTTATCAGCACATAACAGAACAACCTGTAATGTGGAATATCTTTCACGCATTACTATCCCTATCTTCCACACAATACCCCATCCAATTATCCAATAAATGTAATTTACTTTAATTTTTATAAATACTTAAGAGAAAGAGATGAGTACATGTTAATTTCATGTGTAAGTGTCATTGGACAGACCATCGATTAACACATACAAGGAGCGATAGATGGGAACAATTCACGGATCCAAGGAAGAAACTAGGTCTGTCAAGCTGGCCGAACTACTGTAGTAAGTTAATTAGATTAATATATCAGCTAATTAATTAGCACAAAGATAATATTTTGGAAAATGATTTTAATCACATTTTCATCGTTCAGTCATCTTGATCTTCGCGCTGGCCGAGCCGTGTAACTAAGAACTAATACTAATTGTTAATACTCATTGTAAGCAAAAACCAATCAAATGAGGACCAGAATTTTTCGGACCGCCAGGCAAAGTGTTGATATCTGGTGGCAAAGGATTAAACTGATGCTTTCCGGGCAAACTGGTCTTATCGCCTCCTCCCTATCCCTTTCTCTCCCCCTCTCTTATCTTTTCTCCCATCCCCCTCTCTCTCTTACATCTCAGTTGGGAAGTGAAGTTGTTTGGGCGTTCGTTGGTGCTATTAGAGCCTTGGTCGTTTATGTAACTCGAAATAATAAAGGATTTCTCAGTTTCTGAATCTGAAAGCCGAGGTAGGCGTATGTTCTGGTTTTCCGGAAATCCAAATGTACGAAATTAGTGGAGAAATGAATGTAAGTTATACAAACAAGTGACTGAGAACATGAACATATTTTCGTAATCATTTCGGAGAATTCCGAGATCTAATATCCTAACTCTTGACACTGCTGATTCCTCTTTCATACGAAGGGTGTTTTCGTTAAAAAAATTTAATACGCCCAAGAGAGTTAAAATCGCTGTATTTCCTTAACTTTCCGTCAATATACTTCGGACTCGAGACTCTCCGTTACTCACGGCAGATGGCAGCTAATTGTTCGACGCAGGAGGGCTGTCTAAAACCAGATTGCATCAGTATTTACGCGACAGTGTTGACACCTAGCGAAAGAGCGGCGGTTCAAATTAACTATTTATTGGCTCTTGATTAATAGAATAAATTTTCGAATGGCAAGCAGGCTGAACCCCGAAATTGTTATAAGCAATTAGAATTACAAAAATATCAAAAACTAATCTTCGTGGTAATTAATCAGCCAATAAATAATCAAAAATTCTCAGATTCTTTTAAAATTGTAGCGCTATAGCGGTCCGGTCAGCTCGACGGACCTGAAGAAACTTCAGGAAACTTCCTGGGATCGTACCGAGCGTCGCGACGATGAGCATCCGTGGATCTTAGAGCGAGAATCTGTAACACCAGTTCCTTTCAATATTTCGCGACTTTCGTAACACCCAAAAATCTAAAGTTTTGAAGAATCTACATCAAATCTACAAAATTAACAATATACAGCGATCTAGAAATAACTTCTGCTCGACAATATTTGACTAATTTTTTCATTACATAGCGTGAATATCTATTGTTCTGTTTTCCTTTGAATATGATTTAAAAAATATTTGAAGTAATAAAAAATTAAAATGTTTAATTAAATATACTTTTCTTCAATATTAGGATTAGTTTTTCGAGAAAAATTTGAAAAAGCAATTTACATGTTTTTAAGAATTGGAGTAGCTCAGTTTTGTGATTAAATTGTGCTTTCCGAGCTTATGATTTTATGATATTTTGAAGAGGGATAAAGCTTGCAAGGAAAGTTGTTACTATCCTATTCAAGAAAACCCAATGAGGAGGCAAAACAAATCTATTCTTTTTTATTCGTAAGTATTTTTAAGGTACAATGAAGGAATAAATTTAATATTTTTGCACATTAGCAAGTTGAAACAATTGAAAATCATACATAGCAAACCAATTTCTAAATGTCAGTAAGGAAAATATCTCCGTCCCATGTAGAAATATTTTCTTTTCTTTTAATATAATGCCACACAATTATTGTGAAATTCAAATTATGGGACAACTATACCAATAACAAAGAGGAGGGAGATATGAAAGATGATATGTTCAAAATTGGTCACGACTGAGAACACTTCTACGATTCTAAGCGACTATGATTAATTCATATGACTCACCACTCTATTTAATCTTCGTGGAGTTGATTCAAGAATCAAAACCTATAAATAACTTACCTGTGTAAGAGAGAGGTAACATCTATCAGTTAGAGGTGTATGAACCAGTTTTTGAGCATTCCCTTGATATTCATAAGTATAATTAAATTTAGCATCCACCATTCGGACTTGAACATTGTCATCTTCAACATAAAATCTGAAATTATAAATTACTCCGTGACAATATAAGAATGTACGTTTATTTTGTTTCTCATGTACAGTAATAGGCTTCATTCTATTCTAGTGTATTCTTAATAGCCCCCGATTCAAGACCAGCGAGAATATAATCGCCGTCAGTGCTTTTCTCTAGCAAAAAGTTAACCGGTACTGAACCGGCATTATAGAATAATAGAGTAGACACAAACCAATTCACATAGATCGAAGTATGTTTTTACAATGCTTTTCTCAAATTATGCAGAAGAGACGCAGACCAAAGGATATTCTTGGCAGACTTTAAATTTCAAGGACCATCATATACATTATAGTTTTCTTCAGCACTTGATCTCTCAATAATCGTAATTATGGTAACAATTTTCAGAGACACAGAAATAAAGAATATTTTTCTGCACCTGCAATCAGAAAATTTCATCACATGCTTACCGTAACTGTCGTTGCCAAGGCCAGTCATCAATATTGGTAACATCCTCAGTCACTAACAGATCCACAATACCAATGTGGTGGATAGTATCCAAGAGTAGTGCCTTCAACTTAAGTTCAAGTGAATCTACACTTGCATCATTTTTCTTCTCCCCATCCCAATCAAGCAATAATTGTGAACACGACTCTAACTGCTCCTACAAACAAAAAATACATATCCCGGGTCAATAATGCACAAATGGGTTTTCAGCACTTGAACTTGAACGTTTTAATATTAATAAAAATAAATGTAATAAAACTAGTATGTTTTTTTCCTCTCTCTTAGGTAACATTCAGATAAATAGAAAAATATTCTTAAAGAAAACACACTTTTTATAGAAGTAAGATACGCCGACTAATCGAAAGAACAATGGCAATCGGCTTAAAGTTTGCCTTTTCAGAAACTTTCAGTAAAATAAATGATAATCAATAAAATACAGAAAAATACCTTAAGAGACGTTAGAAGAGAAGACAACTCTCCTTTTTTAATGGCATTTTCACACCGTTCAGTAAACAAAACACACTCCACCAAACATAGGACTTGTGATGGAAATTTCAGAGGATCAGCTCCACTTTTGGAGTAGCGACTATCTTCCAGGCACTCAAGTGCAAGCTTTTTCAGAGTCAACTGCATTTGTTGAGCCAAATTCGATAACCATAACTACAAAAAGGTATGAGTATGAATTAAATATTTCAAGTAATAATGGTGTCAAGGAAAACGAATTCTAGAAACACTTGTCCAAAACAATCCAAATAAGTTCAAGGTTTTGTTCTTGTATTTTATCGTGTATGAAAAGACACTTCTAAAGAGGATTTTGCTATTAGATCATATTCACAAAATCGGACCATTTGAGACCTGTAAATGTACGAAAGAAACTAAGAAACATAAATATTTTCTTTTGTGTATTTAAATGTCTTTAAAGATTAATAAATATTTCACATCCCAATTATTATTTGCTTACTTGTGAATAACATCTATTGGTTGTAAGACACAAATCGTTCACTGTCCACCCCAGCCAATCCTACGTTCAGTTCATTAAAAGCAAAAGAAAAAGGCCAGAAGTATGGGCAACAAAGTGAAAGAAAGTAGCCACCAGACAAAATCGAAGAGAAATAAGAAAAAAAAGTCCGAAATAAATATTGATATTTTACGCTGGTCGCCTAACGAAGCATCTTCAGTATAAGTACCACTCAGTTTTAAGTTGGCAAAAAAGGAATCAGAACTATGATTTGGTAGTTACTGGTTGTGTATTAAGTTCATAGTTTGTGCCTCGAATTGTCGCCCAACGAATTGTCATCCAACTAGTAACTGCATCTCAGAGGGAAAATAAGTCAGGAATAGTTTTTTGAATCACTCGTTCGGTGATTATCATAAGCCCAAATCGACATTATTCAGTAGTGCTTCGTCAGAGCTATTTAAGGATACACCTGAAATTAACCAAACGTTCACGTACATATCGTTCATGATTTAACATTTTTTTACCATTAACACCTACAATTATTTTTTTAACTACACATAATTAAATAATTTATTTTATTGTGTGCAGTTGAAGCTTTGATTTTGACTTACTTTGGAAATCAACAATTGCTTGTTATAATTGACATCTCATTAATCATATAAATTGATAGTCAACTGCTCACTCAAGTTAAGTATTTAATTTTGTTAAAAGTTCATAGTATAAGTTTTGTCATGTGTTGTTGGTTATCATGAATTTTAAAATATCAGAAAATTTCGGGCGTTTATTGTCATATTTTTAATGTTAAGTGGGACGTATATTGATTCTTCATTTTCATAATGTTTAACAGTTCCAAAAATTACTGTTTCCTATATTATTTTATTTATAGATAAATCTTACTTATAGATAAATTTTATTTATAGATAACTAGAAAAAGTTATTCCAAGACTTCATAAATAGTTCATTATGAGGTCTAAGCTGCTTTTCGTTTTTGCAAGTTGCAAATCTTTCAACTCATTTTTTTGTTTTATGGCCCCATTTTAACTATAAAAACGTTGAATGTATACACACGTAGTTCACGTCGTTTTCACATCGCTCCCTCCAGAAACAAATTCCTGACACCTTGATCACAGCGTAAGAAAATTGTAAAATTTATTTTATTGGTTTAAAATGAAGTTTTTAAAACTGCGGTAACATTTTTCTCTTCTCTTGATTACTAATGAAGTAATGAGCATTTACTCGAATATACGCATTTCTTGAAGAATTTTGTGTTAGGGCGGCTCAACCTAAAAAAGTTGGGAAAATTGTGTAATGTATACCTGTACACTTGCAAAATATGATTCCTTTTAGGAATAAATAACACTAATATGAGTTGCAGGCAATTTCTATATAATTAAAAAAATACGGTTTAAATCATGACGATGTATTGCGGTTTGAATAAGTGTGAACGACTTGTATTCTTAAGGTGGTCTGAAGAAAAAATATATTTTAAACCCAAAAATATGAATTCAGCTCTGCTGCTTCAGTATGATTTTTCTGAATACATTTAGTACCGGTTAAGACGAAAATGAAACTTCATTGACAATTAATATTTCATTATTTTTGTGTATTGTCCTATTTTGTGAAAATGACTGTATTGTAACATCAGGTAACCCAACACCTCACGGTACTAATGGTGCGAAGAAAAAGAAGCTTCCAGTAGCCACTTCAAAGAATATGTTTGTTTTTTAACTGTTCCTTTAAGTTTTGAAAACTAATTTTCAAATGGAAACAAACCTGACCAGTAGTTCCAATGAAGGCTTAAATATTACGAAATTTACATAACATTATGCTATTCGAATAATTTCCATGTTTAATAAGTAGTTTTTTCTGCGTTCACCTTGTGGTAATTCTTATCACAATCGTAACATTTGTTGGTTGTGCAAAAAATATTTAAAAGAACAAGCAACTCTGATAACTCCGCACCTCCCCGAGGCGGGTTACTCATGAATGACATAGGGTGAATGATGATGAGTGTATGTTGTGGTGGAATGATAGGCAGGGGAAACGGGAGAACCCCGAGAAAACCTGCTGAGAACACCGCTTCGTCCACCACCTCGATTTTTTTTTCCATGGGGCTTTAGGGCTCGTCAACATCGAGGTCATTAGAGCCCATGCAAGTAGGGAAAAATGCAGTTTCGCACCATAGAGAAGAGCCGTAATGACTCTTCCCCGTGTGTGGGACTCGCCGAATATCTCGACCATACCCACTAAAAAACCCTCCTGAAATCAACAAATATCTAAATAGAAAGATGAAAGAAAAGAAAAGAAAACAGAATACCAATACATTATTTCGCAAAAAAGGAAAACAATTTTCTAAATATCATATTTTTGAATTACAGAAACGAACGATGAAAACAAAGAAGACAATAAAGATGAAAAGGGAATGCAAATTTTAAACCCTCCCGAGAACTTGTGGGAGGAGCCCCGATCTACTCATAAAATTCAATAGTTTATTAACATTAACCGTTTCATTCCCGAGAATGGTTGGTAAATCTGCAGCCAGACCAATTTGTCTCCGTATACTTGAGTATCTTCTGCAATCAGTTAGTAGATGACGCACTGTCAGAGAACAGCTACACTCCTCACAAATGGGTTCATCATCAAGTAGTAAGAGATACCTATGAGTGAGAGGACAATGTCCTATGCGCAGGCGGGTCAGCAAGACCTCGTCGCGCCGGGCTGACCTACAGGAACTGCTCCATGACTTAACAGAAGATTTGATAAGTCGGAGCTTATTCCTTTCAACAGCTAACCACTCATTGCTCCATTCAATCAGAATTCTTATCTTGACGGAATTTAGGATGTCTCGTTTTGGAATCGTGGAGAAATCCACGCGATTCCTGAGGCATG
>NNCF01126633.1:132375-167905 GCA_002313205.1 Laupala kohalensis | reverse complement strand
CCCGTAACTAGTCGAATTCCTGCATGGTGGACACTATCCAACTTCTTTAAATAGCTTGCACGAGCAGAGCTATATACAACGCAGCCATAATCGAGCCGAGATCTTATGAATGCTCGATTCCACCTGGATCGGACAGGGTTTGAACCCGCGTCCCCAGAGGTAGAATAATTCGAATAATTAGAAACGGGTCGCCCTAATAATTTAATACGACACTCAATAGAAGAAATTAAACAAAACAAGGATTTTATTATTTTGAGGTTGCTTTCTACCTATATTTATTTAGGGCTCTTCGAACACAGTTATTGTAAAGTTATTTGCCTCTAAATCATTTGCTTGCACAAAAGTGAACTTGTAAGAATATAACGCACATAGAACAACAACCATGCTAATCTGCTAGTATGTAATGCGGTGTGTTGAAAAAACGTAAAAAATATTTACTTGAATCTCTTTACATCCGAAGTTAAAAGCATTTACGTCATTAAAAAATAGTTCATTGACTTTTATGAAAGTAAAAAAATAATAATAATAATCCCTTCAATTTATTACAAAAATATTGCTTTAAATATTAAATATGTTAATTCTCTTTATACGTATGAAAGTACCGTTACTATAGCACTTTCAAAAGTAACTGATTAAATTTCAAAACAATTTTCCCGCATGCTATTATTGTTTCTTATTAGTCATACAAGTTTGCTTTTAACTGTACTTAGATTTGTCAATAGTAATTTTGTTGTGAAATATATTTTTTAGTTTATTAAATATAAATTTGTTGGTATTCAGATGATATTGTAAACTGTGTCCAACAATTTTTACTCCTAGAAATGGTAAATCCGCCTCTGCCTTGCGGTGTTTGATTGGATCACGGATGGTACCTTGCTTGCTTTCACCGTCCTCCACGTACTCATACACGATTGTAACGGCTTCTTTGACTTAGACCTTTTTCCGTAGACTGTGTATTTCACATAATAAATATTAATTATACATACTCAACGTTTCGACTTTGAATCAAGTCACTGTAAGGGGATTATAAACTACGTTCTTATTATATTCTACTATTATATACTAACCAAAAACAAGAACAAAGAACAATAAAGCATAAAGTGGTATGTTAGAGCATTATAAACATTAGATAATCGATCTGTATCAGACTTTCATAATCTCTTGACGATGACTTGATTCAAAGTGGAAGCGATGAGTATCTATATTTAATATTTAAAATACAAAGTCTACAAAAAGTTCGTAAGATTAGTAAATGTTTAATACAAAGGTAAATGTTAATTTTTTTTTCATTTGACTTCTTTCTAGAGTTTAAAAAACTGTAAACTATAACTGTAACATATTTCTTACCTCAACTTGTTGGGATAGCCTTATCGGTTTGTTCAACATTACAGTTTCTCCCTCTAAAGAACTTATAGCGATAATATTTTGAACTTCTGGGTCAAATACAACTTTATTTATTCCAGAGAAAAGTTTCTTTAGATGGGATTGAATGACACGTTCCTTCATTGACTGACCAAGAATTTCCAGTAAGTCATCGTCTCCTAGGAAGTAAAATCTAGGAAAAGCAGACCGCTTCTCCTATTTTGAAAGACAAAACATAACTGTTACCTTTCAAAAAATAGAGATATAGAAAGTACACCATTTTATTCCCTTTTTTCATATTATCTCAAAATTTGATTTATCCGCGTATGGAAATAAAGATTCTATTTGAATAGAACACCATTGTCATTAAAGAGTATAAAGGGAAATTTCCGGGTGGGGCATAAAAATCTATGAGAAGCATAAAATCCTATTCTTTTGCGGTAAATATACGTTGTGAATATTAAGAATTCGGCGAGACAATCTCTGAACGATGTGATGAGTACTTGAAAAGCACATGTTAGTAAAAGTTGATAGAACACTTTTTGGGTCATTTGTGAAAGAATTTTAATGGAAAAGCTAGTTAGTTTATCTCTTTAGTTCTCAGTACCTGTATATCTTAGTAAAGAATGCAAAGAACCCGCGTAACTGACGTTTAAAAGGTTTGAATACAAAACTAATAAATCCAGCGCGTTAATTAAGAAAAGAGTGAATTTTGTCTGCACTCCGTTTAGGTGAGAGGCATTCCGAGTATCGAACAGCTGCTGTCGGCAGTCCACCTACAATAGAGCTTTGCGTCTTAATAGTTTGTGTAATGGTCTCTCACAGCGCTGAAGTAGTGTCGTTTGGTATCGTTCATTTCCGGTTCTCGATTAAGATGGTAAACACCTCAAACAAATATCAACAACTAAGAAAATTGACCATTCATCAATTAAAAGAACGTCTCTCAGCTCTTGGAACCACGATCATGTTGACGAGGCCATGCTGAAAAGTGCAAAGCTCTATTGCGAAGTTGGATGGGAAAAACTTCCGCNGTCTCTCAGCTCTTGGAACCACGATCATGTTGACGAGGCCATGCTGAAAAGTGCAAAGCTCTATTGCGAAGTTGGATGGGAATAACTTCCGCGTTTTCAGGATGCCATCGCTAAACCTGCAGAAGTATTATGTACATGCGTTCGTAAATTAAAGTAAGTTACATTGCATTCAAGCAACGAGTATTAAAAAAGGGTTCTCAATGAGGTTAAACGTAATAACTAGATTGAAGTAAAAACACTGAAGCGTAAACAAAGGAGGTTGAAAATGAGTTGTGATTCACAGTTTAAAAATACAAAATACTGAGATGAATAATTTTCACACATAAAATTGAATTATTTTTGTTCAGAGTATCTTGCGCTGAAACTTCAAGATCTCCATTGCAATATATATAGTTATAATATTTGTGTTCCTTGTCTTGATCACATCATGATCATGTTTGGCTACAGAACATGTTATATTGGCGCCCAAAAATTTTAGTCAGTAGTCGTAACGTTCAAAATAACAAATTAAAACATCAACTGTTGTAAATTTAATAATGATTTCATAATAAAATGGTCATATACCTCTAGAAAGTCATTCAGACTCTTTTGACATCGAGTCAATTGGTCTAAAAGTGTGTCTAGAGTGCGCCGTAAATTGTTCATTTTACACAAGGAAATTACACGATTGTCCAAAGAGACATCTTGCATTATGTTGCGGAAGTCGTGATTCACTCGTTGAAATCTGCCTTTCTCCTGAGATAATGTTCCAGCTCCGAAAATGGGTTCCAAGTACACCCATCTATAAGACACAAGCAAGGTCACTACAGAGCCAGGCATTATAAAAATGTCAATAATAATGAAAATAAAATTGTGTCCACAAGAGAAAATGAGTACATAAATTCATTAATATTACCTGTAACACAAAACTTACTTTCTCTGAATTTGATTTAGGTGATGAAGGTACACATCAAGATCAGCCAAACGCTGTTCCCATATCCCTGCTCTATCACTGAAACTCTCGTAGTTAGGCGAGCTTTTTATTGACTGTAATAAGCACTGATTATCTCCTACCTATAATTTTAATAATAAAATATAGAATAAATATCCCTTACCATTAGCAATATATTAATGAAACGTTTAATATATGTTGTACCTTATTTAATATATCTTTGAAATCTTTTATCAGTTTCATTGAATGTCCTTGAGAATCTTTGTGATCAATCAGAGTGAACTTCGCCTCTACTTCCCAAATATCAAGCTCTCCCAAGGCCTGTCTAATGACTATTTCACTTGCTGCTCGTGCATTTATATCCTATAAGGAAAACAAAATTCTTGAGAAGGCTGATCATTAGTGAGTAGAAGAAATGAAATTTCACTTACCTGAAGAGCGGATAAACAAGATGTTACCCTACCCTTCACGAGGAGAAAATCACCAAATACTAGATTCTCCACTGGCTTGGGAGGCATTCCTAATAAATTAAAGAGCTCCATCCAATGTTTATCTCCAAATATTTCGCCTCTCAAATATTTGAGACAAGGAACCAATTCCTAGCAATATTGATTTCAAAAATTATATTAACATAATTTTATAGAACCAAATTTCAATTTTAAAATGAACTCTGAGCAGTGACTGGAAAAGTTGAAGAATATGTGCATCGAGATGAATCATTTAAGAATAGGCAACTTGTAAGGTTAGTCAACAATACTTTTAAAGTTTTAGTTTTGTAATAAAAATTGGTTAGTCAACGGTACTTGATTAGGTAAGCATCATAAAAAGTCAAATCCACTCTGTCAGTAACTTCAGGTATTACAGTCGTTATGTCTCGGTGCATCTAGCAAGAGCGGCCTCTCTTACTCGTAAATTGCACGAAAACGCCTAGAAGGGATCGTAAGGTATTTTTATTTACCCAGCACTCGCGAATGGAAATTCATGGATTTTTCCTGAGAGCTCTTTTATAACCCAATGAGAGGTATAACGAAAGATTGCAAGTATCATTTTGTATTGGAAACAGTAAAATTGTTTTNTGGCGCAAAATGCAAGTACGTTTAAGGTGACTACATCGAATTGAAAGTTTCAGAGATAATTTTTTTTGTGGGGCTTTACGGCTCGTCAACATCAAAGGTCATTGGAGTCCTAAAAACTTGTACAGGTAGGGAAAATGCAGTTACGCACTAGGGAGAGCGAACATGACTCTCCCCGCGTGTGGGACTCACCGAAAGACTCAACCATACCCACTAAAAAACCCTCCTGAATTACAACATACCAAAACATATCTCAAAACATACATTGAGGACAAAAAATGAGGGGAGGATAAAAAATGAGGGACAAAAAATGAGGGGGGGGGAATGAGGAAAATGAAAGATACCCTAGCCCTAACAGCGTCGGGCGTCGAAAAGAACAAGAGTGACCAAGGAAGGTCAGGAAAGAGAAAGGAAGGAGCCTCCACAAGTAAGTGGAAGTAATGCCAGACTCAGCTCGGGGACCCGTGTTTGCCAAACACGTACTTACTAGATGTAAGTCCCCTGGAGGGAATTGATAAAAAAAATTGATTTGAAATCTTATATAAGGACCTCATCCACCCCTTAAAACGTTGCAGAGTGCCGTAAGACCACGCTTCTTTCCAGGGCAAAATGGATAAGAATACACTACTGTATGTTTTGATAAGTGTTTCGCACTGTACAAGCCAAAGGGAGCTTTTTTTAATTTTTTAATGAATTTTGATTGATTTGACTTAAAAGATTAAAAGTTCAGACAAAAACTTAACTTTTATGTTTTATCTGTTTTAACACCGAATCTTTCAGGTACCGTTAATGAACAAAAACTTGCTCTAGTGACAAAAAGAAGTGTTTTTGACAGAACAAAACATCTTCATCAGTCACTGTTTCCTGTACTGCTTGTTGCCGTCTCGTGCTGTCACAGTGGAGGCTTGACAAATCCACAGGTACAGTTAATTAACAAAAACCTTTTTTGTACAGAAGAACAAAACAATGTTGCCGGGTTAGAGCGGATATTATGTTGCGCGCCTCATACCATTTACAGCCCAATCCATGCTACAATCCTAAAAAAATCAACATTTTTCTATTTTAAAACGCGCGATTTCAATTTTCCGCATTTGAAGGGACGATGTGAAAAAAAAAAACAATTTTCCATAAGTGCTCAAACTATGGAATCTGAATTATATCGAGGCAACGCTTCGCTTTGATACGACCATTCTTTTAAGTCAAAATCCTAGTTCGAAATTCTGATACTTTAATATTATTGGGCAGAGTTTTTAATAAACTACAGAGCACATGCGCGAGTGTCGGGTGATGCCGATGCGCATATCGACGTCTCATTATATCGAGGGGCATGCAGCTGGTCCGAGATGAAGCAACAGGCTTCAATACACTCAATACACTTCGGTTATTGATTCGACACTTCGGGTTTTAGAAACAAATAATAAGGCTTCAAAATACTTCTTCAAAGCACATGTTTTCATTTTGACACAATGTCCAATACCTTCTGAATCAGGAAAGAGGCTTTCTGTGCAGTTTTTGGCGATAATGATGTTATAAGAGAGTTGATGTTGAATCAGTATGTTTTGTCATTCGAGTGACCATACTACGATGTGTTGCCTCCACGAGATGGTAGATTAACTTTGATTTTTTGTCGAAATATTATTATTATTAATCATCAAAGATCTTCATTTATCTTAATAACGAGTATGTTTCTTATAAATTGTAACATTTGTTGTTGTATTTGTGGTTAATACGGTGAGAAAAGGTGTCAACTACTGTGTCAAGTTACTGTTTCCAGAGTCTCGAAAACTATTATTAAACTTTAATGTACGAATACCAAGCACAGATGGCTCTGGTGAAACGAAATACATAAAAATAGATAAAAACAGAAATAAAATAAAAAAGTGCACAATTTAATGAGTCAGTACTGTACGAATGATTTTCTAAAAAATTGCTTGAACATTATATGTAAGAGACAGATATCACAAAATATCAGAATTAAATTAATTTTTCTGGAATAAAATATCAATTATTGAAGTATTTTGAAAAAACTTAAATAGTGTATATTACCTTTTTCATTTTTCATGTCATTCTAATCCTGAAAAAATAATAATAGGGAATTTTGACGGAGATACCGTTTACGAAAATGGGTTAATTCGTTAATAGATTTTAGAGGTTAATTAGCTCTCATGAGGAAACTTTAACTCGACTTCAGCATATAACGTTATCTTACCCACAATTAATTGATATTAACATAAATGAAAACAAATATTTCAGTCAACATATATTCTTACTTTGCATTTTTCTATTTCCTGCAACAGCCGCACAGTAAGAGATGTAGTTTCCTTTCCTGCTTTCAATTTCTCGTGCCACTGAAGAAGAAACTCTTCGAAACGATAACTCTTGCTCCGAAATATAACCCATTCTTCATCAGCATATGTTTGCAAACCTTAAAAGTCCATTAATTTCATACATTATATTAATATACACAATGTTCTATCTTATATGAAAACAAATTCTGTACAAATAGTATGTAATGTATCTTAATTTTATAATACGTACATATGTATTTATATTTTGTTTTTATATTGCATGGTATGTAATTTTACATTAAATACGAAATGTGAGAAGAGACATTAATATTCGTTTTTTTTAATCAATCTAACCCTATACAGAAATCTCTTAAATGCACTTACCAACTGCGCGTTAACCTGAAGACCCCGAGTTCGAATCTCGGTCCCGTCTCCCATTTTCATTCAACATAACATAATTAATCTGTTACCTGGCGGTGAAGTTAACCGCAATTTAAGAGATTTCTCTATTAATGAACTCCATAAATGGAAAATACCGATCCACAATCAAGTACTTCATAAGGGAGTCGCCTCATATGAGGATACTACTATCTATGAAACTTCCTAAGACGTTTGTCGGTCTTGCAAGTTGAATGTCAATGGTGGAGTGGGCCGAGAGGTGAACAGTTGTTAAGCGTATTACCGCGTTAAACTGAAAGCCCCGAGTTCCAATCTCGGTCCCGTTTCATTCAACATAACACAATTAACCCTAACAACATTACTTTTGGATCAAGAGGCCAAGAATAATAAGGTTGTAAATTGGTTTATTTTAAGTATTTTATTTGTACTATGCGATTGACTGCAATATGCAACTGACTCCCACTGAAGCCGACTGTATACGACTTCTGGTAGTCGTCCAAAGACGCACGAACGATCCCGAGAATTGATTTTTGCTCAATTGTCAGTCGTGCGATTTCGAGCGTCTAGTTTCAACCGACGACCAATCCCAACCACTTTTACGTACGTACGAACTCTCGTGATTTCGTCGATATTTTTATACGCGACAAAAAGAAAAAGGCAAGGACATAAAAAACTAATTACTTTATCACTTTAAAGCACTGACAAGGTTATGTGTCAATATTACAGACAACCAATAACTATCAATTTTCTAGTTTCACTTCATTTCACATAACTGTTAAATGTGTTTAAAATAGCAAGCAAGTCATCTAACGAGGTGCAGATAAATTAAAATCATCTATTAAAATTAATATAGTCAATTTCTTTAAGACATTTGTTAGGATTTCCTAACAAGTAAGACTTAGTGTTCAAAAATGTTATGACGGAGAAGGTTACATCTAACCGAACCTTCCATGATAACAAATCCTAACAAATGTTTTAAAGAAATTGACTGTATTAATTTTAATACATGATTTTAACTTATTCACCTCAGCTGGTCCTGATGAAGAGATCAATAAATCTCGAAACGTTGGCTGACTAATAAAGTAATGAGATGAAGACTTGCTTGTTATTTTAAACACACTTAATTGTTATGTGAAATGAAGTGAAAATAGAAAATAAATAGTAATTGGTTGTCTGTAATATTGACACATAACCTTGTCAGTGTATTAAAGTGATCTTCAAATAGACAATCAGAAATAATCTCAAGTTGAAACTAATTAGTTTAATTGAGGAAAAGGAATGTTTGTGGAATCAAGAGAATGAACACTATACTACTATTCAACAGACACATGTTTCATAGTTGAAATGATTCAGCATCCAAAGTATATGTCACACGTGGTAACTATAAGTTTCACAAAAATAAAATTATAAAAACTAATTAATAATTATGTTGTTATAAATCACCTAGTTATTTTTCTGGAAAACTTAAACAACACTTTGAAGGATTATTTTGGAAAAATCAAAAGACTTTAAATCAAACTTAAGGAACGTACCATCAGATGCTATGGAAAAATATTCCTGCAAAGGAATTCTGATAAATTCTAACAGTTTCCCAGTGTGTCCCAATGTGAGAATTCATGCCGTACGAAAATTTGTAGTAATCGGAATTGCAGGAGGTCAAGTGAGGCTAGTCAAACGCAGGAGTAACTTCCATGGTAACAGCTACTAGCTGAGTACACATATGTTTACCTTTTATCAATTCAACCCACTTCCTGTGTAATTGATTCAGTGGTAATTAGTTAGGCTTAATTAGTTGTTAAATGACAATATACATCTTATTCTCTCTCTCTCAACAATGCTTACCTGAATTAAATTCTTCAAAAAAAGACCATAAATCTTCATGTTTTTTAATGTCATTTTCAATATCTTGACAAATTTTTAAATCAGGAGGAAGCATTTCAAAATGCTCACAATCTTTCCTAAAAAAAAAGTACATAAATTGAAATCATTGCTGAGTCAGGTTCAGTTTTCTAACCGTATTAATATCTATCTATGGATTAGTAAAAATGTTCATATTTTATTTTTGATAGCTTCTTTTGAAAAAGTAACGAAAGTCCGTTTCTCAATTTTCACCCAGCAAGGCAGGGCCCTGATTATTTCCAATTTTTTAGTAAACAAAGCAAATATTTAAAATTCATGAAGGCGGAACCCTTAATATCTCTTTTGGCCAAACTTTGTAACTGAAATCCTCATTGGCAGTGAAAATTTATTATTGTAGACATTTGGATTAAGACTAAAACAAACCCCCCAAAATGACTAGTTTGTTATGTTCACTAGTGAGCTCAACTATTTCGAAATTAAATGAATAAATAATATTTTGTTTCAATGTTCAAGCCAACAATATATTCCTTTTTTCTATTTTGTCCCGTAAAGCGAAATTAAAGCAGATTGAAGAACGCAGATCTCCAATATAGAGAATAGAGAATAATGCTAAAAATGTTATATACTTTCAAAATATCCGAAAACCGAACGAGACAATAAGTTCATTTTGACTAAACAACGTTTTCTAGAGAAACAAAACACTTCATTCAATATGTAAACGAAATATAATGATTATTTACTCGATTTGTGATCTCTTTTGGACAAGATCTTCCCATTCCAGTCTTTTCTCTCTTAATATCTCAAGATTACGTTGCAGTAAATTGGCGTCACCATCCTGAAGACTTTCCTCTCGTGGTCTTGCCTGTTCCCATCTTAATTTAAACTTTTCAAGTTCACCAATAAAATTATTCACTTGGACTGTTAGATTACTTTTAATGCCTTCCACCTGAAAAGTAAAAATGAGAATTACCATGAAGTACATACTCTAGTAAATTTTTATCAAACATATCAATAAATAAATTATCAAAAATCGTAAAATGAGAGGGGGAAAAGTACATCAGACATAAACATAATTTTTTTTAAAAAATGCCATCCCGGAGTGAATTATAAACGAATTACTGAAAAGAGCGGCGAGACTTGTGGTATATGAAATATATTTTCTTAAGCCAATGTTTTCATGGTTTCGGGGCGATCTTTTTGTAACCTATACAACTTACCACTTCATAGAGTGGTTTAATTTTTGACGTGAAATATTGCATGTATACTGAGTTCCCGCTGCTTTGCTCACATGAATTGTGTAATATGTCCGCAAGTCTGTAATATGTTATTCTTTCCCTTTCTCACATTCCCATAGATAATCAATGAGAATGTTGTCCATTACTGTTGGAAGTTTGATAGTATTGGTGTGTATCCACTGTCCTTTCTGGGGGGGGGGGGGGGGCTTTAGGGTTCGTCAACGGCAAGGTCATTAGAGCCCTTTCTCTCATTTTACTGATGCAATTGAGCAAAGGCTTTTAGAAAACGCCAATCACCATGTCACCTCATAGGGGTAACTCCCTTACGGGTGAATTTTCGTAAAAAAAAACTTAGCGGATATTTTCGATAATTTTTCATGTCACGCTCTTCTCAACCCGAATCTCTAAGGGTGTCGTGAAACTGGTGTCGTCTGAAGGGTACATAATGTTATTGGAAATACGATTATTCATCTCAGAATACACAAAACCATGGACTTGACACTAATATCGGTCTCTTTACGTTATTTTTACGTCTCGCCTTTCCCACCCAAAGCTCTAAGGATAATGTGACCTTATGTGATCTAAATTTGAACTTAACGATATTGGTAGTTCAAACATCTCATCAACCCTAAAACTATGTATCTTATGCATTTCACTGTCAACTCAGCGACGCCGAAAATTATCGACTTAAAATTTTTTTCCTGGCATTCCCTTCCCTAGGAGTGCTGGGGTACATACGGGCTGATTATTGACTTTGACGTCTTCGAGAGTATCACTACTAATTTCAGCGGCCCCGAAAACTACGATCTGAACACTAATATCGGTCACTTTTGTTTATTTCCACATTTCACTCATTCTCATCCCCAACACAAACGGTGTTAATTTCTTATAGGGAGTGATCGTGTACTTATGTGGTAATGAGGGTGTCACTTTACTTCAGAGGTCCTAAAAATGATTTATTCAACACCAATATCTGTCAGTGTTTGAGTACTGTTTTTACCTGCCTCTCATTCCCACCCCTACCCAAGGGTGCTAGGTGTATATTATCTCTAATGTGGTGGACTGATTGTGAACGTACAAAAAATCGAAAGGGTCTTTATCCAACTCAACGGCACCGAAAGTTATGGTTTCAATTCTAACTTCCAATATTTCGATTATTTTTACGTCATCCCCTTCTCACCCCCTCGCTAGGGATGTTAGGGGTGTCTTACTCCCACAGTGCTTGTTGTCCAATAGTCAAATATATAAGAAAATCCAAGCCCCATTGCACCCCGTTAGGGGTAAATTTTCGTAAAATCCTTTCTTAGCGGATGTCTACACCCAATCTGCTAAATTTCAAGTGTGTAGGCTTTGTAGTTTCTGAGATTTGGTGATTAGTCAGTCAGTCAACCAGAAAATAAGTGATATTTTGCTTTTATATATTTAGATTCATTCCAGTTCTTGACCGAGTACTTTTGATCGAGAAATGTATTCACTCAAAGATCACAATAATGCTTTCAAATGAATCAAGAACTTTGAGAGAATTAAAAACGATCTTTGTTTTACGTACCTGTTTACTAATCAAGAATTGATGATTGTCCAGCATCGTATGAAAGTTATCCCATTTTACTGCCACACGACTCACTTGTTCCATACGTTCTTTTGTCCAACTCGCCAGAGTTTTATTTTTTTTCTCCACCTCGTGAACCATAGTGGACATCTAGAAAGAAACATTTTTTGGAGAAACGTAGTAATAATGTACAGAATAACTGCATTGCATTTCTTTCCCATTCTTCTGCTTTGATGCAGATAAAAGTTATCACTTTTAATGAGTTTGCGTCATCTATTCTGAAGTGTTAAACTTCTCAGTTATGTCCATCACGTCTGAAAGCCCACAAAATGTATTGTCAAAATGTTGACAATTTTCCTGCTCATTGTTTCTAGATGTCTACGTTGTCTCTAGGTAAACATATCTAGATCGCCTATCTCTAGGTAAAATAAAACTTGAGAGAGAAGCAAGGGACATCGAAAACTGGAAAGAGAAAGTATGAGACTGCTGAGAATGCGTAAAAACACAAAAAAAACTTAAGGGAGGAGTGAATGTCAGTGGCTGTATTTGTAAAGAAATCTCTTTACCCATTATCATACGTACTCAGCTCCAGGCTACAGCAATTTAAATCCATAGCTAACAAACAATAATCATGGGTTCCATTTATCTTTCACCGACACGCGACTTTTCGAGGACTGTCCTAAAGGATCTGAATCACCTTTTCTCATTCTTCAAGATCCGATCGTCCACATTGTGCTGTTGTGTTCGATCAGTGACTACTCCAAAGGTCGAGGAAGATCTTCGTGGTAATGACTTTGAACCTACGGTCCTTCTTATAGGAACGAATGTTGTTTCCAGAAATGGGTTCTCAGGAAAGCTAACTGCTTACAATAATGTTCTCTGGCTGTTTTTACAGCAACAGGGAATATTGCAGAGACTAATGTGATTATTCTAAAACAAACTTTTTTCGTCTCAGAGTTGTAGATAAGTGGTGAACACGTTGTGAGCTAAATGTTACAAGCTAACATTCATATGAAATACGAGCTGATTATCCGGCATTGCTAGGGATTTTTCTTACACTTGAAATTCTTGAAAAATCTAAACTATTCGTCGAAAATTAAAGATTTTTTTTAATGCACAAAACAAATAACCTATCAAATTTGATGATGATTGAATTTCTTCCTTTTTAATTTACTCTCTTAAATTGAAGTATTCTAACACTTATATTTTTAATAACATTTCATCGATAATATAGGTTAATTTTTATAGATAGACATATGCTGTCGCGTATTTTTTGTAGAAATTTTTGAGGTAAACAATATTGCCATGCCTATTTGTCGCCTATCTCTAACTATTTAGGCAGCGCAAGAAAATATAACACTCTTTAGTCTCGTTTTTATCGACATTTATTGTCAAAAACCATTTCCATATTCTCATGCATTTATGAAATAGAAGTTAGCCTATGTTCATCCTAGACATCTAAACTATATCCTTGCCAAATTTCAACACTATTAATTCATTGGTTTAGTCGTAATTAAGTAACAAACAGACAAACACGCTTTCACGTTACGCATTTATATATTAGTAAGTATGGATATGGATAAATCAATATAAATACCAAGTCTCTTCCGTAATTTGCGTACTTTTATTTAACAGAGCAAGTATGTTAAATCGGACGTTAATAATTCGCCCATTCACATTCAGTAGAGAAAAAGTAACATCACTTTCAAAGATTTTTGACACAATTCTTTCTCTGAACATCAAAGGTCCTGAACGGGTAGTTTTGGATACACAGGTACATACACTTAAGCGAACAACATTAATTCCAGAGTAAAACACATACATAATGATTTTCATTGTTATACAGCATTTGCATATTACCATGAACTAATTCCGTGCTTAACGAAAATGATCAATTTTTTAAATGTAAGAACACACTTGTAATTCTGACTAAAAAACACGAAAATATGTTACAAAATGCATGTGATAAAAATATATAAATGAATAAGTCGGAATGTGGTTTTTAAAATATATTTTCAACGAGAATATAAATCTCACATAAAAATAAAAACTTACCTCGGGCACTTTGTTCATGATCTGGGAATGATTGTGATTTGCTATGCCAATTTCTTCAACAGTCTGTGGTTGACGAGACAAAATAACAGTAGCTTCTGCAATAAACTTTTCTAAAGTGTCAACATCGTTTACTATTGATAACTGCAAAGACGTTACTAATGTATCCCAGTAACGTCTGTTATGTAATTCTATTTCAGCTCTTACTGGTAAGAAGCTAACGCTAAAACATTCCACCCTTTCTTCGGTTCTAAAAAAGAGGAATAACTATCTTAATAATGTTTTAAACATAAATAACACAAATAACAATAGTTTCAGAAGCTTTCCTCGAAATTCCATCTGCATTTAATATTTTTCGAATAATCCTCTTTGCAGGGACGGAACTTGAATTTTGATCTAGTATTTTATCAAGATGCGAAAATCAATCAAATGCACTACGGATCCATACTTTTGAATTATAATTTAATATATGTTTAATTTATCAATGAATATTTCTTTATAGGTGAAGAAAACAGAAAGCTGAAAGCTGTGCGCATTATGGCAATGGCTTTGCACCAATTCTCATTTATTGTTTCTGGTGCTGGACCCAAAAAATTCTAATTCTCTGACAATCTTAGACATCTTATTGTACTTGTCGCTGCCTTAGAACAAACAGTACTTAAAGTTTAAGGGATGAAATGAGTTTCGCACATTAATATGGATTGACTAACTGGGGGCAACTTCCCGTAATATTCCAAAACACACTTTTCGCTTCTTTCTAAGCATTAAATCCCAGTCAGTCCTGATACACGAGTGCTAAGAGAAGAAGAGAAAGTGTTCAGTCCTGTACATTTTTAAATACAAGAAGCGTTTGAATACTAATAGATTTTACTCCAATGTAGATATCTCACTTTGCCATCTAAGATGGTTAATGAATGCTGATATACTCAGTTACTTTAAACGAATCTTGTTCTCGTCTCATTTACCAACAAATTAATGCATTACTATCTAAAGGAATCGTGTCATAATTTTTACAATAAGCATATTAACAATGTCATTTCAATCTAATTATAACATCAACACATGCAGAGATTGATGATATGCCAAAGTTTATTTCTTCAGGACTAGGTAATTCAGAAATGTAATGCAATTATCTAGAAATTATAGCTTTCAAAGATTTGATTTTTTGAGGTTCGAACATTTGTCTTTCTATGATTTCAAGATGAGTGGCATTAAGAAGAAATAAAGAAGGATTATACTTCATTTTCCATAAAATAAAATATAATAATTTCAACAGTGAATACAGTTAAGCAGATGCTTTTACTTTGTACGAAAACGCATCTACAACGATCATCCTAAAGTGTAAAACTTTTCAACCTAGGTTCTTGGCAGTAGGGTTTCAACAATATATAAATCAATTAACAGAATTTGAAAGAAGTATAATAGTCTCTGAATCATTTAAAATTCAATCTCCATTATGTATTAATGAAACATACCCAGGTAGTTTAGCTATCTCTTGACCCCAAGCTTTGGAAGCTCGGAAATTATGGTCCCAATCATCAGCAGAATTAAGATGTTTCTGTACTAGAATATCAAGATCTACTGATCCTAATGCCACGCTATCAAACCAGTGTTCCTTTACTACATCAAGTTTTCCAAACAGTTCCTCAGCTCTTGTAAACAGATGTCCGAATCGAGATGCATTCCTGGACAAAAACATGTATAGTTCATAAAAAGTCTATTTTTATATTTTATTCTTAATGTACAAAAATAAATGTAAAAGAAAACTCTTATTATAAATATTCTCAACTTATCAGATATATTATAATTTGTAGGTAGACACACACATACAATGCGAGTTTTTATTAGTGAGTGAATGCGACGAGTGAGAGCTGTGAGTTGCTTACACAACACGGGGTGTATCATGAGGGTGACCCTTTATCACCATTTAATAAAATAACCGTCATTTTTCTACAGACTGAATAGGTTCACCCAGTTTATAAAATGCTGGCTTTCCGCCATCGGCTAATAACGTGAATGTGATATTAACAGAGAAAAGTGCCGAAAACCAAACTCCATCCCCTAAAGCGGATCCCTGATCTGCTGGCCCTGCATTCTCCGTAACTCCAGGGGGATCAAGTGTAAATACATAAGGCTTCTACCGCTTCTCCATTTCCCCAGCTTGTTTTCGATTGTTACTAACTAATGATCGCGACTTGCACAAAATTCAAGTTTGGTTGTTAGGTAGCGTAAGCAAATGTACCTCTTCAAAGGTGGATTTCTTTCCAGACTTCATCGACATTCATCTTCAAAATGCATTTAAAATACTATCTTTTTCACACATTTAAAAAATATAAGTAAGCCTGTGTCCATTCTGAACATGTAAACCATCTCTTGCCAAATTTCATCACTATCGGTGCAGTGATTGAGTCGTGAAAAGGTAGCAAACAGGCAGACACTTTCACATTTATATATTAGTACGGACTATTATGGATAGTAATTTGTGAGTTATGAAATCTTATTTTTACTTATCAACACGTCGTAATACAGTACAAAAAACTTTTTCATTTCTATTTTTTCAAACTTTGTTATTGATCAAAATAAAATTAATCGAATACAGTTTTGTACTCACTACATAGGCTTACTCAGTAAAATTGACTCCGTAATATAACCAAGATACGTAAAGTCTGATTAAAACATGTAAAAATGCAAAAATATATTATTTTTGGAAGGTGTTAATGCGCTGAAATGTAATAAGAATTTAATAATACATTTTCTAACTAATAATCATTAGGTCTAGCTGAACCCGTACGTGGGAAATTGAATGAAACTAACATGTTGTACGGTAATATGAACGTTTAATTTGATTTAGGTCGTCTTCTGCTAGGTACTTGCTGAGCGGGTAACTAATCAAGTTTTCACTAACCGATCAATAGACCTTGCGTCTTTCGCTACTCTTATCCGTCGGGTAGGGTGACTCCCGGTATTTACCGCGCAACATAACTTCCGCTCTCGCTTGGCAGCTACTAGCCAGATTGCAAACTGTTAGTGGTCTGTTAATGGAGTGAAATGGTCGCACTTTCCACGAAAATGGTTTAATCGCCCCTTCGAAGTACACTGCCCTTCGTCGTACTCCGGTGGTCGGTGAGGAAATGTGGAAGGTGTGCACCGGATTAGTAGACCCTTCGTTCTGAATGACATGTTTTCAAAATAGCGATTATTTTCCTCCTCTTTCACTCCCGCGTACTCTCTTTCGGCTTAACAGCAAGAGTAGCAGTTATCTTGTGCGACTTATAGCAAACCGTTCACGTAGCCATTTTTGCGAGGATTAACTATGAAACACTTACGCAAGATGAGAATGTAGGAGGCAGTGACAAGGTGTGTTCACAAAACACCAAATACTGCCACGCGAAATATTACAATGCAAGCTTATGTATCGTCGAGGTGCGGACTGAAAACAGAAGAAACTCGAAGGAAACAATTGAATAGGAATAAAGAAAAAGACGATTCCGTAAACCTCAATATCAAAACATCAAATACTGCCATCAATTAATATTTTTTTCTCGTGTGTATACTTGGTGTGATATTACCATAGCAGAAAAACATTTCATAAGCTTTAGCCAATGTGGGTTTTTTACTTCTGTTCCTTTTTTTCTGATTTAAGAGTTGTTTTTCACACTTATTTTCAAGATAATTTAAAGTAACATTTTTTTAAATGAGGTAATTGATGTAATACAAAAAAAAAGTATTTTAAAGGTTGTTAAACTAAATACATTTATCTCGTAAAGGAAAAGGTGAAAAATGAAATAATAGGGAGTCATCAACATTTCTTTTAGTGCTCTAACGTACGTTAATTTATTTGTGTGATTTGATCCGTCCGGTTACGCAGATAAGGAAAGAAACATCTAGGGGATATTTGCGCATTAATGTATATGACTATGGGTTCTTACAGAATCATGGTTTTAGAGAAGTTGAACAGTTATTCAATATGAAATTGAAAGAACATTACAAAAAATTGAAAATTCATACGTTGAGCAAAGATTACATTGCAAAAATCTTAGAAACCGTTCAAACAATGGAGGAGCAATGTAGAAGTAATGTCAATAGTAGTCAGAACTTCCTTTTAGTAAAATTTGCTATCTTAATAAATCATGAATGTTAGGAATACAACAAATTCACACCCTACAATTGAAAATCTAAAAAGATCGTATATAAAGAGTACCAAATAATATCATTTTATGCTATTATGAGACGAAAATATGTTTCTAGACAAATAGCCTGAAAACATTCATACGACTATCATTTTATTAACCACGTTGAAAAAACAAGCACTTTATAAACTGCCGAAAAGAAACAGACTGATAATAAATAGGACGTTCAATTTATTAAAAGGTTACGTAAGATCAGTTTCCTGTCATTAGTCTGAAAACACTCATCAGTTAATACAAAACCTTTTCTTCGTTAAAAACTAGCTCTTAATCAAGATATGCCCAGGTTCTTCATGAAAAGGCTAATTTTATTAATGGGTTGCAACATATTGAGATTGCTCTATGTAATCTGGGTAAATATAGCGCTGAGTTAAGAATCAAGACTAGGACAATAACACTTAGCACTAAATTTGACTACTGACAACACATTAGAAATAACGCATGCGCAAAATTACCGATGACAAAAAAAACGAGCAATCAACATAAGTTCCGAGAAGCATATTGCCAGATGTATTGAAGTTAATGAAAACCATTTGTCAGATAAAAATTTTCAGAGAGAAAGTTCTTATTTTATCCAAACAATAAGATGCCATGAGTTCTCAATTAAAAAATTGAAGTTGATACTAACATGCTGGTAGCGCAATCTTGTTGTCCCTTCTTAAAACAAATTTAATCTGAATCTTTTTATTGTATGTGTATTTAGCGCGATATTTGTCCAGGTCACCATTGACCTTCCTGTTTACTGATATTTTGAACATGATAAAACATTAACATTTATTGAAATAGATAAAAGATCGAAGAGATACCTTTCAATGATAATAGGAAATAAAGTATTTTCTCCACTATCACTAACTCCTCGGAAGTGGTTTGGGATGGCTAAAAATCTTTTTAATTGACCATAGTACTTCATCCTTATTTCCTCAATAGGCGGTTTGAATTGAAGTTTCTGCTGTCTGAAAGATTCACAAAGAACAATTTTTAATGAAAGAAAACACTAAAATTCAATTTTTATTCATAATAAAGTACTATACCATGAGATCGTTTACATGCACTAGTGAGGTTCTGTAATCCCTCAGCGACCCTAAAGCTTCTATTGTCTTATTTTTTACACGAGGTTTCTTAATATAATTCGATAAAATATGTAATAACATTCATTATGAAAGTTATTTTTCTGTGGTTTCATAGGCTGGCGTTGGAGCCCAGGTGGAACATTTTTCAAAGACAAAATAGTCGGATATGTGAGATAATCCCACAGCGAGAAAACCCCACGGGACAAAATGTGTGAGAAAACCCTACATCCCTTTACCTGTGTCGAGGAAAATACCCTCCGAAGGGACACTAAGAGAGAGAGAGTCCCGCCATTCGTTATCTGTTGTGGTAATTTTTTCCTTTTATTCACAGTTGAAAATCCTAGTACATTTTGCTAAAAATAACCATTATTCTTACATTATTAAGTAACGACTCATTTTTCTGCTGAGAGATAGACGAAAGTCGAAAAATTGACGACGCTGGTGGCATTAGGACGTACCTAACAACAATTTCTTGCCTTCAAATACTTAAAATGAAAGAAATTTCTCTTTCTAAAATTAAAAATATTTAAGTATTAACATGTAAATAAACATCAAAATTACAAAAACTCTACAATATATAACACAAAAACAAATTGACGAGACGTTTAACCAAAAACCATCCACGGAGATTTATTCTAGCTGATTTTGGACACACACAAATCGTAGAAATACACCTCTATCATTTAGTCATTCAAAGGCTTGATGAAGTGTGACGGGAATCGGTAGTTTTTCAAAAATTAATTCTATATTCAGTAATATAACCAGTATGCAGAAAATTATATAATATATTATTTTAACGAAATAAAACATTGGAAACATATATCAAGAATCAACATTGTCGGGAGTACATATCACTTTCTGAGTAATATAGTCTTATCTCAGTGCCGAGACATTGTAGAAGTGTATTTCAAATTTTGTTTTATTCATCTACTGCACATGAAAAAATGAGCCGTCACTTAGTTTCGTCAGATTAATGTTTGTTTTTTAGCATCTTTAAATGGGGCTTACCTAAAAGGAAATGAAAGTGCAATGAATTATTTTTCCCTTTCCCCTCCACGCCGGAAATAACCCGGAAGGGTCGGCATTATCCTTCTACCTGACGTATGCGGTTTCCTGGCTGCGGGTTTTTAGGGCTGTGGGATTTCTGCGTAACTCCAAATAGCCAAGAAAAGATCGAAACATGGCGGGCACAAATACGACGAATGGGGAGATTAAATATTGATTGGCAAATGTGATAAATGCTTGCAGAACTACGGAATATAAAGTTGGGATAGCACCCCACTGACATGTTTCAAAAGTACTTTTTTATGAAAGAAAACCATTCCTTGGAAGAGAGTCCTAACTAAAGAGTTTTGTCCTTACAGCATGATTTTTTCTTCGTGGAATTACTAACAATATTCCCTCAAAACATATCCTCGATAACGATTTGTTGTTACTGAAATGTTTTTTATCATTATAATTACATCAGAATGTCTAGATGTAACTGAACTTATATTGATACGTTTCCTTTGTGTACTAGCTGATTATCGGCTGCTTGGTTTGCGTGAATGTGGTGATTTTTGTTCAACTATTCTTTTTAAATCACCATTCATAAATGTAAGAAGAAATCTAAACCGAATTCCGCAAAAATTGTTGAGTGGTGCTTTATTGTATTGAGTTAATCAGTTTTGAGGCAAACAACGAGTTTTTAGGTAATATAATATAATACCTGTAGTATGAGGTGAATTGTTTAAAAATATAACATGCGATATTATTCAATTAATTAACTTTGTGCTATTTGATTGTTGTTTTTTACTACTTTGTCAGCTAGTCCACTAAAATTCGTTCCCTCAACCTAAAACTGATTCTAAATTTGTACAAAACAATCATAATGTTTTGGTTGAATGTTTTTCAGTCCATATTTTCAGAGGGTTAACTCCACGGGTGTGACGACTGAGGACATGTGATCTGTCCTCGGCAAAGGAGCGGACGCGAGCTTCGACGAGCGCATCATTCTTAAAGTGACTGAAAATATTTTGATTATACAACGGAAGTCATGCAATTATTCGAAATCCTTCAATCTCCTACAACATTTTCGGAAAGAGAGCTTTCTAGCTTCCCATACATTCAAAGCAAATGCAGGAAGTTAGCGAGTAATTGAGATAATACATTTAAAACAGACTTGTCATGGCTAAATAATAAATATCGTTAGAAAATAACATAATAAAACATTTATTTTGCAACTAATTAAAAAGTGGGTTCGAGTAGGCTGATGTTCATTTTCCGTATGCTGTTCGGAAAATAGGGTCCATAAGTTCAATGCCTTTAAGATTGGAAAGAATGCGTAAATAACAAGCTTCAAATCTCTTGATACTCGGTTAGAAAAATATTACACACTTTAATAAAAAAATTAATTAATTAACACATTATTGTTAATTAAATACTGTTATTTTAAATACTTATATTGCAGTAGTGATGTTTGAAATATACCTGTAAATTAATTCCACTTTCATTTCGGGTAGATGGTCATTTAATGCTTCTAATCCAACTTGATACTGATATTCCAGTGCTTTATAGAGTTGCCGATCCCAATGCATTTTCCATGATTTTGTCTTACTGAACTGAAATGTAATTTATGAACAATAATTTTAGTAATATATGTTATGTAAATAAAATATAAGTTTTTAGTCGTTATAATAAGAATCCGTACTGAAATTTATAGTACATCATTCTCCTTCCTTCTTCTCAGAACAAAAAAATTCTAATAGATCATTCTCCTTCAAGTAATATATTTATTTCAGAGGTTTTTCAGAGTTATTGACTTATTGATACAATTGTTTGCCAAAACAAGTTGAGGAATGGACAGCCAGAAGTCATAAAGGATAAAAAACATTCCAAACATAATCGTCACGACAAAGTCATCCACAATACTGATGATGAGTGCCAGGTGACGAATTAATGCTTATGATTATTTTGTGGAAGAAATCAGCGGATTTAATGCGCGTTTACACTATGTAGCAAAGTGTTATATAACAAGCCACATGTAGCAAAATGTTACATTTTGTTTAAAATGTTACATTTTGTTTAAAATGTTACATTTTGCTTCATAACATTTGCTATATGCAGCAAAATGTTATATAATATTTTGCTCTAGGTAGAATATGATATGTGACATTTATTATATTATCTTTTATCTTTCAACACTACAACCAAACACCCGAATTTCATCATTATTTCCGTAAAAATAAANTATATGCAGCAAAATGTTATATAATATTTTGCTCTAGGTAGAATATGATATGTGACATTTATTATATTATCTTTTATCTTTCAACACTCTACAACCAAACACCCGAATTTCATCATTATTTCCGTAAAAATAAGACTATTCTCCGAAAAGTAGTCTATGCAGCTAAAGATATGGAAAATGACAGGCAGATACTAAAATCGAACAACCGGAAAGGAACGTGTGGAGTATTGCTAAAAATTACACATCAACTTCTGAAGATCGCGAAGAAAATATTTCTCTACTAAACGATGGCAAAATCGTATCAAATCCACACGACATCGCAAATTTCATTAATTCTTATCTCTCAGAATTAGATAAAGAACGAATTCAATATCTCAAAACCAAAGTCCTCCAAATATACGAGTATCCACCCACGTGCCACATTCTATGTTCATTTCCGAAACTAACACCAGTAAAATCATGAGAATCATCAGTTCATTACAAAACAAATTTTCAACAGGCATAGATGATATACACGTATTTATTATTAAAGTTTCGTCTCCCGATATATTCACTGATAAATATTTTTAATAATTCTTTATCAGAAGGGTTGTTTCCTAACATTTAAGAGAGCTAAAGTGAAACCTCTACACAAGAAAGGAAACAAACACAATGTTGGAAATTATCGACCAATTTCTGAACTACCCACTTTCTCAAAAATCTTAGAAACATTGTTCCATAATCATCTTCTAGAGAGTTTAAAAAAATTCTCTCTGACGATCAAAACTGATTTCGGAAATCCTTTTCCATCACTAGCGCCATATTTTCCTCCTTAAACTATGATACCACTTCTCTTGACCATGGACAAAATCCTCAGGGTGTTTTTCTTAATTTATCCAAAGCATTCGATGTCATCGATCCCGAAACTTTTCTTTCCAAATTGCCACATTGCTTTTTAGAAATAATGCCACTTTTTAGTAAGTTATTTTTGCTGATGACCCTAATTTACTATGTAAACACGACAACGCTCAAAAAGGTTTCTCTAACCACTCGGCTTGGTTCCATGAAAATCGTCTATTGTAAACACTGACAAAACACTTTCTATGTCATTTCACAAAAGTATCACAAAATCTTTATCCCAGGTTTCTTTTTCTCTAAACGGAACAATTAAAAACTGTTAGTATTACAAAGTTCTTAGGTCTCCATATTGAAGACATCAATTGGAATTGTCACGATTATTTTCCAAATTAAGTAAATTGTGTTACACATTCCGAATCATAAATAATATTGTTAGTCCACATACGTCCCGTTGTGTACATTTTGCAAATATTTACTCCCATTTACAATACGGCATTACCTTCTGGGGCAATTCCGCTAAGATCATCCAAACTTTCAGAATTCATAAGAGGACTGTTCGGATAATTGTCAATCTCACCCCTGAAACTTCTGCAAACTTTTATTTAAGGAATTTAATGTTTTAACACTTCCCTGAATTTATATTTATGAAACGATTGTGTTAGTTGAGATTGAATTACTGAAGTGCTACCATTATTTCATACAAAACAGTTCACTAACACAATACTCGCAACGGGAATAATATTCATCGTCCTTAAGTGTCAGCCGCTCATTGTCAAAAAGGGTCGTATCATTCGGGAATCGTACTATATAATTCACTTCCAATAAATATAAAAGACATTATTTAAATGCATCTTTTCAAATCCTTGGTTAAAAGTTACTTATTGGTAAAAGGCACCTGTGCTTCTACAACGCAATTGATTGTACTTTATCACGCCATTGCTGCAGTAATGTCAAAATATCTTATAACATTTCAAAACTATTTTTCTGTATGCTCGTGTTATGTCTTATTACTCGGATAAGTCCAGTTTTATATGTACTCAATCTTGGCATGGTTGGGTACATTAATTCTGTAACCCCATCCTGACCCGGGTTTTTGTCGGGTTTTCCTTCAGATAGAGACTAATTTTTTTTTGACAGACCCACTAGTCTCTTGCTTAGGGGCAGCATCTATTGAAATAATGAATCTCGAATTAATCGGAAAAAAGAGATATTTAATTGTTACGATTTATCATTGTAACGTCGGCCGTAGCGTTCCTAAGAATCGCGCAGATTCCACACTGCTGAATTTTTTTCACGAAACGCTACACTTTCCATACGGTGAGTTTCAGATAAATCACTCTCGATACCTAATTGAAATACTTATTATATATCGGGTAGTCCTCGCTGCCACCGCTGGCTTTACACCCGAAAACCAGAAAAACTACTACAACTGGGAGTAGTCTACATTTAATATAACTATTAAACTCACAATAGTTATAATATGTATACAACTTGGGATGTTCATAAAAAACACCTAAACATCACTAATTCCAAGATATACTCTCTTGCACTATAAGTTCATAGCCACTCATCTTGTGCGTCAAGCTCTAACCACTCGCGCTCAGCATCTCCTTCGATCTCTCTCCACCCTCACATTCAATTGTCCTCCTTCTCGATAGAACTCCTCGTTGTTGTTCGAAGTTGTATCCGTAAGTGTCCAATAAGAAAGAAGCCACTACAACAATATCTTCTTTTTCGTATTGTCAACTACGACAATGTCACTACAACAATATCATTTCATCTGGACCATTTTATGAAATGCACATTTCTTAACGAGGCAGACCATCACAAAATATCACTTCTCTAATATAATTGATTTTAACTTCCTCCGATAGCGTCGTAAAACTCCGTGACGTTACAATCATCAATACATTCCGAATAATCTATAGTTTGATAATAATACTTTCTAGTGTTTCATTAAATATAGACTTGTTGGTATTATGTTAATATTATAACACGTACGGAACTAATTTTATTTTAAGAGCGTGTTGATACGTTTAATCCGCTTCTGCCTTAAGGCCCTTGATCGGAATTGATGGGATGTTCCCTTGCTTGCTTCCGGAGAATAAATTAGTTTTCAACTAATGTAACTGATTTTTGACGATAACATTTATGTTTATTTGCTAATGTAGCATTTTAAACAACTTGAGCCAGTTCTCATTATGTCAATAGATAGTTCCCGACAGCAGCGAGTTTTTTGACAAATATGTGTTGTTTTTTGTGGGATTTTATGGCTCGCCGACATCGAGGTCATTTGAGCCCTAACATTTTTGTACAGGTAGGGAAAATGCTGCTACGCACTAAGGAGAACTAACATGACTCTCCCCGCGTGTGGGACTCGGTGAATGACTCAACCATACCCACTAAAACCTTCCTGATATACAATATATCCAAACATAAAAAGGTGAAAAAAGATAGAGCAGTTTCCTAAAACACCATAAAAACTGAAAACAAAAAAGAAGTAAATTTAGAAAGAGAAAAACGAAAATTTAAAGAAAAAAGGGAAAAAAGAGATATTTAAATCCAAAGCCTCCCGAGAACTTGTGGGAGGAGCCCCGTTTCATTTATGGATTTGAGTAATGATATACAAAAAAGATCAGATCTTTTCCAAAGACCACATTCCTGAAGGAATATAAAAAACGAATTAAAATTGGTTCTTTTTTCCCAAGTGTAGGGACACGCTACATAGAGACATTCACTAATAGTCACCAAAGTCAACTCCCACGAACTTGACTCCATCATTATATTATAACAAGGAGACCTGGTCGACTGTTAGAACCTAGCAACGGGACTTGTTGATTTAGAAACTAGAATATTACACATACTGCGCGCTTCACTACGAGTGACATCAGTTTACCGCTCTTCCTCACGGGAGTGACATCGCGTTCTAGTACGGGTTCTCAATGCTCACGTACACTATCAGTTTCAAGTTCAACTCAGCGTCAGAGCTATTTACTCACCGAATTATTATTCGAGCCAAATGTTATTATTCAGTGACTTTCTCAGATTTCCACCGACTTTATGTTTGTACTTTTTGTGTGTGTGGGGGGCTTTAGGGCTCGTCAACAGCAAGGTCATTAGAGCCCTTATGTATGTACTGCATGTGAGAATCTACATTTATTTATGTCCTATCAGAAATTGTTTTAAAGTCATTTAACTGTTTCAATCATCACTACGAGATCTATGACTGATTATTTCATGTACCTTGTTATGTATGTTTCTCAGTCTGCGCACATTAAATGGCATGTGCCTTTTAAATTGAGTCTACGTGTACATAACTTCTTGAAGTGTATTTACTTTTACCTTCTCTTATCTACTTATATTTTGTGGGGAATTCATACCCGAACACGCTTTCTACATTTAAGTATTAATACCAATCAAGCACTTACAATGATGAATAACTCCCCGACAAAATAAATTCGTGACCCTGACGTGATCTTGAAAAAAACGGGATTAGAAATCCCGACGTGATCATTTGTTACGGGATCAGAAATCCCGACGTGATATTAGATAACGGGATTGGAAATCCCGAAATAATATCATTTCGCCAGACTGAGAAACACTATCACAATTAGTTTAGTTTAGTTCTTGCCATTGATACGTGGTTGTTTTTTATTGTTTATACGCGTTACTAAGGAATCTTACTGCCGCTGTTATTTCTAGTCGTTTCCAGTTTCAAGGCATCTACTATAGTATTTCTATTTTCAGAAGGAAAATTGAATTACGTTAATTATAAAGATGTCGACTGAAATTACACAACTTCCGCACTACGACGCAGAACATACGTTGTCACTTCCAAATTTTTGGAAAGACAAACCTGAAGCGTTGTTTGTAATCGCGGAAGCACAGTTTCACGCGAAGGGGATCAATACCCAATTTCAGAAACACGTCAGTATAGTGAATAATATAGATAGCAGTATCATAAGGGACGAAGACGAGACCCTACTGACACCTGGCAGACTAAATACCTTTAATGATTTAAAACAATTCCTGATAAATCAGTTTTCCAATTCACAAAGAGCAAGGTTCGACAAGATTATCTCCGCGGAGTCAATCAGTGACTGTACGCCGAATTCTTAAGACACTTGCGAAATTTAGCTGGCACTGAACACCAGGACAATAGCTTTTTAATGGAAATCTGGTTACGTGCACTCCCGGTACAAATCCTGGCTATTTTGGCGGGGTCTTGTATGACGGATGTGACAGACTTAGCGACGTTAGCGGACAAGATCGTCGAGGAGTTTCCATACTCTACCCCGGTAGCCGCTACACAAGGAAACACGCCCGTCCGAGCTTCAAACGTAGGCTTCCCAACCACGCCACAGACGAGAGCTGGCACCTTCCAGCCAGCAGCCGTAGCACTCCCCAGAATAGACTACTTGATGCAGTCGATGATTATGCTGACTAAACAGATGGAAGATTCGCAGACGGAGATTGCCAACCAGCAGTTCCGAAGGGAACCATTTCGAGGTAACGTAGAACAACGAAATTTTCGTCCACGTTCAAAGTCGAGATCTTTACCTCGAGATATTTGTTGGTACCACGTCAAGTTTGGAAAAGACGCTAAAAGATGTCTTCCCCCATGTGCGTTTTCAAAAAACGAGTCAGTACGCCCTCCAACTCAAGTTTGAAGGACAAAATTAATTTTTGCAATAAGCTACTCGGAAAAAGACCATATGTGTTTGAAAATAATACTAAATTACATTTCTTAACAGACACTGGATCAGACGTATCGATTTTTCCGAAAGGACACTGAAAATCCTAGATAGAACCAACAGGACTTACTCTAAGCGCTGCGAATTCAACGTTCGGATCAGAAAATTTAAATTTAAACCTGACACTCAGACGAGACTACTCATGGCGATTCATAGTAGCCGAGATCAAAGATCCAATATTAGGTGTGGATTTTCTAGCGCACTACGGATTACTGTTAAATTGTAAAACCGGGGAATTAATTTATCATACCACGTAAACCGCAACGCAAGCTAAATACAACTCTTGTAAATGTGCGGCTCTTAAGATAGCCAAAATCTGCGAAAATACTTTTGCGGCAGTTTTAAACAAATTTCCAGAACTAATTAAACTCTTGGGAATTCAAAGTGAAATTAAGCTGGATACAGTTCATTATATATCTACGACAGAAGGTCCACCCATAACATTCCGCCCACGCAGTTAAACGCCGGTGAAAATGAAATTGTGAAAAAAAGAATATGAGAATTTAGCACGGTCCGGTGTAGTGAGACACTCCCGCAGCACTTGGGGATAGCCGTTGCACTTAGTCAAGGAGAACGATGGAACGTACTGCACATGCGGAGACTACAGTAGGTTAAATGATAGGACAGTGCCAGACGCCTACCGTATGAGACATCTCCATGACTGCACGCATAATCTGACAGGTTCTAAAATATTCTAAAAAATCGACCTAGTAAAAGCGTACAATCAAATTCCTGTAAGACCAGCTGACATTGAAAAAACTGCAATTGTCACCCCTATAGGATCTTTTGATACTTACAAATGCCATTTGGACTCAAAAGTAGTGCACAAACTTTTCAAAGATTTATGGACAGGGTTACAGAAGGACTACCATTCGTGTATGTATACATAGATGACATTCTAGTTCACAGTTCTAACGAGGAAGAACACAAGCGACATCTGGATTTGCTCTTCGAGCGGTTAAAGGAAAACGCAATTATAATAAATCTTCATAATGCATATTTGACATGTCAGAAATTAATTTCCTAGATTACACAATTATCTCTGAAGGCATCCGACCCTCGGAAGAACGAGTAGCCGTACTGCGTCAGATGGAACCCCCAACCACGACACGTGGAGTGAGGCGTTTCCTAGAAATGTTCAATTTTTATAGGAGGTTCATCCCGAACGCGGCTGCACCTCAAGCAGCCCTCATAGATGCAATTTCAGTAGGAAAGAAAAACGGGAACAAACCGTTCCCATGGAACGATGCTCTCCGGGAAGAGTATCACGACCGCAAGGAAAGCCTCGCGAATGCCGTCACGCTGATCCACCCTCGCAGCAACGCCCAGCTGGTGTTATTCGCCGACGCCTCGTCGACGCACATAGGATCGTGTTTACAACAGAAGGTATACGACGAATGGCAACCACTGTCTTTCTTCAGCAAGAAGTTAAATTTCAAACAGACACAGATGTCGGCATGCTTCTGTGAACTTGCGATATGTGATAGCATGCAATACTTCAGACACTGGTTTGAAGGTTTTAATATAACGATTTTCACAGATCAGAAACCGCTCATTTACGCTTTCAAAGAGAAACGCGAATAACTGCCTCCTCAGCAATTAAATCAACTCCAATTTATTGCGCAGTTTTCCACTGATATCCAACACATCAATGGCGACAACAACATCGTTGCCGACGCACTATCGCGTATAGAAATAGCCACCTGACTAAACGACTCATGTCAGTTAGATCTTCTTCAAAGGGAAGACACCAGTCTCCACAAGTTACTTGAATCAGGACCAGATGTGTATTCTGAACAAGAAATTCCAAATTGTAACCTAGCTCTATGGTGCGACAAAGAGGGACGACCAGTTACATCCCTACTTCTGATAAGAAACATCTTTCAAGAAATTCATAATTTATCACATCCTGGACGTAAGGCTTGATTAAACTTGCTTAAACGTAAGGCTTGAAATGGTTGATTAAAGCAAAATATTTTTGTCTTGACATGACATAAAAATATGGACAAACGAATGCTCGTCTTGCCAGAGGTGTAAAATACATCGGTACACTGTCACTCCACTTGCAACGTTCAAACCACCAGAGAAAAGGTTTGACGTAATACACATGGACATTGTAGGACCGCTTCCTTCCTAAGAAGGATTAAATACGCTTTCACCATCATAGACCGTTTCATTCGTTAGGCAGAAGTAATCCCAGTAGCAGATATTATGGCTGAAACAGTAGGATGCCCTTCTACAAGGGTGGATATCACGCTATGAAATTCCTTCGAAAATAATTACCGACCAAGGCCCGCAATTCGAGGGATGCTTGTTTAAAGAAATACTGCAACGGCTCGAGATCAACCGCCATAGAACATGCGCTTATCATTCGCAGGCAAACGGAATGATCGATAAGTTGCATCGGCAACTTAAAGTCTCATTAATGTCACACTTAATACTCATGCTAGGTTTCCGAACAGCTTTCCGGGAAGATCTAAAAACTTCCACAGCGAAATTAGTTTTTGGAAAGACGCTCACACTACCCAGCGACCTACTCCACGAGTACAATAAAAGTGGGAGCCACCCTACGATGAATTATGTCCAAAACCCCACGCATCAGATGCAACAACTGAAACCGGTCACTCCCAGGTAAAGAATAAATCAACCATTCATACACAACGAAATGAAAAACGCAACACACGTATTTCTACGCAACACACCTGTCAAGAAGCACTAGTCCCACCTTACAATGGACCATTTAAAATATTGTCTCGATCGCATGACAATAAAGGGATGGATATACTTGTTAATAATCAGAACTTACGAGTAAGCACGGATAAAATAAAACTAGCGTTCTTCACAGCGGAACCAAACGAAGTAAACACTTCACGAACAAGCCATGAAGAAACAGAAGACGTGTCCACTGGTGCCAAACCATCTGTAATCATTACCCGTTTAGGCAGACGAGTGAAATTTAATAAAAAGACGGAATTCTTATACTATTAAACTTTTCACAGAGCACCAAGTGCCCAAATATTCGAAGCCACGCGCGTGTTATGTACACTACAACTATNCACTACAACTATTGGAACTAGAATTAACTTTAAACTAGAATATTAACTTCCATTGTCGTACTAAGAAATAGAAACATTGTTGCAGTCACATAGGATTGTAGCAATGGAAAAATATCGCTGTAAAATGTCCGATGGTATCTAATTTTTCTATATTTCTTCTGCTCAAGGTCAACCAAGCTGAACCAATGTCAATGACTTCCTGCATTTCAATTCCGACACATCACTGTATTAAAGTCTATATGAACCCATGGTTCCACGCATATATTCCAATGTATATTTCGTATATATTTGCACTGTTTTCTTTCATTATGCAATGGTTTACATTTGACATACCAAGACAATGAATATTGATTTTTGTGCAATAAAACTGAACTATCACTTGCAAAGCAATGTGTTAAATACGCCTACTTTCATGATGGCACGTATCTATACAACGTATAACAAGATAGTACTATTTGACGAAGCAAACTTCGATAACATTGAAAATTGCTATGGAAAATGAAAAACCTTGAACTGCTCTCCCAAACCTTAAAGCTGCTCTCTAACGAACCACAATTCGGAAGAAAATAACAACAGCCCAAATTCTTAGTGCATGTTCTTTACAAATAAAAATGCTACATACTGCTGCATACTGGAGAACTGATGACCCCTATGCAACATACTGCTGTTCACTGAGGAACTGACGACCCCTATACAACATACTGCTATTCACTACGATAATGCAGCCTGATCGAATATCAGGACGCCGCTGAAAATCCTGCCAGACACTACGAGACGCTGCCAGACCCGGTCAACCGATAATAAAACCAGCACCACACCGCCACGCTCCCGGCGGTGCCCAGAATGCTAAGAGGTGACCGAGTTCACGTAGAAGACATTAGAAAGCTCCCAACAAGACACAAGAAACCAGTTTTTTTCTTCCGAGTGAATTTTTTTCTTCCCACCTTACTAAAGGGTTTTTCCTTCAAGGAAAGTTTTTTTCTCCTACCAGGCGAGAGATGTAGCGACACGCAATATTATACAATATTGCCATAATCTAAGAAAGACCGAACGAGACTTCTACACAGAAGAAGACGGCAAGTGCAGCCTGCGTCCCATGATGATGCGCTTAAGCAGCGAAGGAGGTTTAGGGAAGAATTATAACGAGGTTGCAGTTTTCGGATTTGATTGCGCCAAGTTAGTGTGCGGTCGACTGTGGGATCCAGGAATTTTGCGTATTCAACGAAAGGAAGACGTTGGCCCCCAAGAAAAAGATCTGGATCATTATGAAGATAATATATCCTACAGAAATGCATACAGCATGACTTGAATACAGAAAAATTAAAGTCGGTAGACATACTCCACTTGTGTAAACGGTTTAAAACCAATTGCAATTGCCTCTCGATGACAGATGCTGCTATACGAACAATAGATGGCGAAGTCGTCAACGAAGAGAAACGTATATACCGGTTTCTGGAACAACTGACGCAATGCTATTTATGGCTATGGCAAAAACAGTGACGCTCAAGATTGAGCCCTGCGGAACACCGTTTTCCAAAGGATGATTCGATGATAAATGTGTACCGATACGAACGAAAAAAAGCGTTGAGGTATGATGCTCTCCAGGAACAGAGGAAGACAGTCTCGGAATACCAACGAGTGCAATGTGCATATGATTCCGTACCTCCAGGTTGTGTCATAAGCTCTTTCCAGGTCATAAACTATGTCCAGAAGGTGTTCTCTCAATACAAACGCTGATGAGATGGATGACAGCGCGACAATGTGGTCTAGCGTTGACCACTGTTTTCTGAAACACTGGATATTGGTCAGAAGGTTTCGCGGTTCCACAGACCAAACAAGGCGACGATTGATCATTCTTTCTAACAATTTGCAAACGCAACTTGTCAGAGAAATCAGTTGAATGTGCGACGGATTAGAACGATCTTTTCCCTCCTTCGGAAGTGGAATAATTATGGCCTCACGCCATTGAGCAGGGACGGTATACTCATTCCAAATACAGTTAAATAAGTTCAGAAGGAATTTCATGCCTATCGATGGAAAATACTTTAACATCGCGTTATGTATTTGATCAGGACCAGGGGCTGTATCTTTCGAAGATGCAAGGGCAGAGGTTAGCTCCGTCATTAGGAAAAGAATGTTATATTCCTCTTCTCTTTAGTTTTGTGTACGATAGATATGACTTTTAGTCGTATCTGAGAAAATATATGCATTGCTTTTGCATCACTAGTTTGTATGCTGATGATATCGATATCACGACGCAGTAAAGATATTACCATCTCTGAAGCGCCCAGCTCTCCAATCAGCTTGTTGTTTCTATTCGTTTGTCGTGCCCCACGTATCGTTGAAATACTAGACAGTCAATATACCTACTTATGATCTCACTGATGACTCCACATCTTGTGTAATGACAGTTACAGGTTTCCTGACAACCTTCGCTTAGACTAACGGCTGCATCACTTATGAATATCTATTTAATAATGTTAGCCCTTTTTTTCTTCTGATCAAGGATATCCAGAATGCAATATTCTTGTCTTCTCGACCAACCTTAGGTTCTGTCCTCACATTGAGTTGACCGACGTTCGGTTCATCGGATCTGTACCCTAAGATCCAACGCGACCTGTGTATTTTAATGGGACCGTCCCCACATACAACGTTGCGTATTTTCCTCGCCCGTTGGTTATTTACACCACCGACCTGCTACGTTACCTCCATGCGTAAGAAATGAGGACACAACACACAGAATCTTATGAAGGCTCTTCACTTAGCGTTGCGGAATTTGTGTATTTGGCACGTTATTTGACGTATACACGAATATCAGCAACAAACCATCCACATGTACCAGCAAATAATTTAATAAAGCCAGACGTGTTTACTTATACCAATGACGGACGGTAAACATTTGATATAATTCCAATCTTAGTACTATTTCTTTATTTCAGTCCATTGAAATTTTATCCATCGTTATAAAAGAAATTAAAGAATCAAAAGACAAAAGTAAAGGTTAAAGAACCAGAATATCAACAAACGTCGGCTACGCGTCTACTAAAAACCGACGAGAGGACGGATACGGGTGTTCCGGTATTTACGTATTTTCCTCAACAGAGCAGATATAGTAAATACAGATGTATTTATTTATTTATTATTTCTAATTATTCATTTTTAACACATTAATTAATTTAAATATGATATAACAATTTTAATTTTTATTACAAATTCAATTATTTTATTTATATTATTTTTATTCCTTTTTATTTTATTTAAACAGTTGATAAAAATTAAATATAATTGTTTATAACGATTGAATTTATTTCTACTTTTATTGCTTATTGTCATTATTAATAAAAAAATTATTTTAACAATTGTTATTATAATTACAATTATTTATAATCACTGATAATTGTTATACTACAATTCGTTATCACCATTTAATTGATTATAACAATTATCATTGTTCACCCCAACTTTAACTAATCAACATTTTAATATTTATAACAATTTTAATTTTACTGTTAATAACCATTAAAAAATTTCTAGCAATTTTAATTATTAATAACAAAATTAATTAAGCATACAAATTAATTAATTATAAAAAATAATCAACCATATCAGTTACTCGTTTAACTTGCTTAATGTGATCGTGTTACACTATAAAAAAGTAGACAGCAAAATAATTGAACGCGGTTTCTTGGAAAACGTCTCATTGTATCCTCAGGACATCGCAAGTTTGTTTAATTCTTACTTCTCAGAAGTTGGTACAATAACGAACTCAGTATATCCAAATCAATGTCCTCCAATTATATCAACCCACATACCCAATTCTATGTTCACTTCCGAAACTAACGCCAGTGAAATCATGGAAATCATCAGGTCCTTAAAAAACCAATTTTCAACAGGTATAGATGATATACCTGGGTTTATTGTTAAATTTTCGTCCCACACTACATTAAATCCACTCGTAAATATTTTTAATAGTTCTTTATCGGAAGGGGTGTTTCCCAACATATTTAAGAGAGCTGAAGTGAAACCTTTACACAAGAAAGGAAATAAACTTAATATTGGAAATTACCGACCAATATCTCTAGTACCCACTTTCTCAAAAATTTTGGAAAAATTGTTCTACAAGCGTCTTCTAGATTTTTTATCAAAAAATAACATTCTCTCTGACGATCAACACGGTTTTAGGAAATCCTTTTCCACTACAAGCGCCACATTTTCCTTCTTAAACGATGTTACCACATCTCTTGACCGTGGAGAAAATCCTCAGGGTGTTTTTCTTGACGTATCCAAAGCATTCGATGCCATCGATCACGGAATACTCCTTTCCAAATTGTATTCTTTAGGCATTCGTGGACTTCCACATCAATGGCTAACTTCTTATTTAAAAGATAGATATCAACAGGTAGAAATATCATATACGAAAGATAAAATACTTCAGCGTTGTCTTTCAGAAACAAAGCCACTTACTTGCGGAGTTCCCCAAGGTTCAATTCTAGGTCCTATACTCTTTTTATTGTATGTGAACGACATGTCATCATCCACATCAGATTGCGAAATGGTTCTTTTTGCTGATGACACTAATTTACTATGTAAACACGCCAATGCTCAAAAAGTTTTGTC
>NNCF01126633.1:26182-132023 GCA_002313205.1 Laupala kohalensis | reverse complement strand
CCCCGAAACTCTTGTAAACCTTTATTCAAGGAATTAAATATCTTAACACTTCCCTGCATTTATATTTATGAAACGGTCTTGTTTGTTAAGACCGAATTACTGAAGTGCCACCCCTGCTTTATACGAAACAGTCTTGTTCACGAACACAATACTCGCAACAGTAATAATATTCATCGGCCTAGAGTGTCAACCACTCTTTGCCAAAAAAGATCATATCATTCGGGAATCGTTCTATATAATTCCCTGACCAAGAATATAAAATATATTATGAAATTTAATCTCTTCAAGTCCGNAAAACTACCTCCTGCACCAGTGCTTCTACAATGTAAAAGAATTTATTGATTTTAATAAAAGTTAAATCCGTCTTGTTCTTTATCACGCCATTGCTATAGTAGTTTTTAAATAACTTATGACAATTTCAGAAACTATTTTCTTGCATGATTGTGTTGTCTTATGGCTCATATTAATTTAGTTTTATGTGTACTCAACTTTAACATGGTTGTGTACATTAATTCTGTAGCCCTATCCTGCCCCGGATTTTTCTCCGGTTTTCCTTCGGGTAGAGGTGGATTTCTTATACAGGTTCTCTAGGCTTTGTCTAGGGGCATGTTTATTGTAATAATAAATCGTGAATTTAGTGTTATTTCAATTCTTATGATTTTTAAACACTATACTCAGAATAATATATTGTTCGATAATAATTTGTACTTGTAAATTTTTTGCGTTAAATTACAAACATATTGATATTCTATTAGTATTATTACTCGCAGCTAACTTTTTATCTTATCTAGGAATTTTTGCTGAAATTTTTGAATCCGCCTCTGCCTTAGGGCCCTTGATCGGAATTGATGGGATGGTCCCTTGCTTGTTTCCGGAGAGTAAATTAGTTTATTGTCCTCCACGTGGTCATACGCAGTTTGTACTGTTTTTTGAAAATAAATGTTGATTGTATGTCCCGAACAATTTTCGAGTATATCTGTTAATTTGCATATTTAACGCCTTACGAATCATACACGTAACTATAAATACAAGTCTCCGAGGGGTGCATTGTTGCATCGACAGGTTAAATCAAATGTCAGAGAAAATATACTCGGAAAGAAAACTTTTCTGTTCATTCGAGCATAAGAAACACTATAAAGCGAGAAATTTACTAATTTCGTAATATTTATATTGTAGTATTCGTAGATGGGAGAAGTAGCGTGCTATTGAAGCTAATCTACAAGGAGTGATAGGAGATGGGTGGTTGGCTATTGTTAGTAGGTGGGCCGGTTAGCTGGGTTTACCAACAACTTGACCCACGTGGAAGAGTTAGTAGAAGTGGTTAGGAATAGTCCGACTTATTAATTAAATATAATAATAGCAGGAGGTGGATAGGGGAAAGAGGGTTCGCTTTTCAGTAGTCATAGCTATATGAACTGGGACATTTATGTGAAAAGCTACAAATTTTTCTGACTCCACCGGGAATTGAACCTGGGATGATTTGACGAAGAGCAAGAACGCTAACACCTGAGTCAAGAGAGAAGCAGATTATCGTAATTCTCCGTACATGAAAATGGACTATGTAATCATAATTTTTTTATTGGGACTTTACGGCTCGCCGACATCGAGGTCATTAGAGCCCTAACATTTTTATACAGGTAGGGAAAATGCTGTTACGCACTAGGGAGAGTCAACATGAGACTCCCCGAATGACTCAATCATTCCCACTAAAAACCCTCCTGAACTACCATATATCAAAACATATAGAGGATGGGAAAAGACAGAAAACAGTTGCCTAAAACATAAAAAAACAAAAAGTAAGAAAGATGTAAATTTAAAGAAAGATGTAAAACTAAAGGAAAAGGAGAAATAAAGAAGGTTGTAAATCCAAATCCTCGCAAAAACTTGTGGGAGGAGTCCCGATCAATTTTTAAATTTATGACATGACGTATAAATAAAGATCAGATACTGTGCCATGGGCCACATTACTTAATGAATCTAAATAATGAATATCAGAGTCGGTTCCTTTTGCCCAAGTATAACATCTAATCTGTTGGGTAGATCGTGTCTGCGTCGGCTGGTACTATATTTCAGACACTCCAAAGAAAGTGTCCCACGGTAAGTATTGTGTTTCAAGACTCATAGATGGGGGAAGTTCACCGCGTAAGAGATGACGATGTGTAAGATAGCCAATAAGAAGACGTGTAAGGAACACTTCCTCATGTCTGTTCGCACGGAATGAAGAGGACTTAACGGAGTCTTTTACCTTCCTCAGCTTGAAGGCGCAATTATCCCATTCCTCTTGCCATGACTTGAGAATAGACGATATTATGGCAAGCTTTGAATCTGACGTGTGAACAGTTGAAATGTCAGAAACTGCTTTCTGTATTCCCCGCTTCGCTGCCTTACAGCTTCTTCGTTATCAATTTTACCCACATGCCCAGGAACCCAACAAAGGACTACTTCAAAATTTTGAACTGCTATTATTATTATTTTTAGGCTTTACGGCTCGTCGACATCGAAGTCATCAGATCCCTGAACTGCTATTAAATTCTGGATAGTCAGTTTCAGAATGTCAAAAGTGTACAGTGAAGACACTGACTACAGAGCACTAATAGTGTCACTGCATAGAACCACGCGCCGTATTGAAGATAGCTGAATGAACTAAAAGGAAGCGCCTCAAGGATAGTATATTTCTCCACAGTACACACGCTGCAAAAAGAATGGAAGCGAAATGAACGGGTAGCACTATTGCAATGAAAAGCAGCACCCACGGAATCGTTCATGGATAAACCATCGGTGTAGATGAACGTATGATATCTAAATAGAAAGCTTTCATTTCTCTAAAGTGCTGCCCGTACACAGCAGCAGGAGTGTCCTGCTTGAAAGTCGGTAGTTGGTTGAATGAGAAGCTATGTAGGGGTGAGGGAATGTGAGTAATTCACCGGAGGCGGTAGGATGATGACTTTTAAAGCGGACACCCGCTGAGCGGGATTACGAAGGTCTCGCAGTGTAAGATGAACAAAATTTGGGAGACTTGATTTGATGGCGTGTGGGGTCGATCAGAACCCCCATAAGTTTTGATCTGTAAGATCCAAGTAAAATAATGCGTTTTCTGTTGAGGGATTGTTCTCCAGCGTCTACCAATAAGCATTCTCTTCGACTGGTGCGGGTGGCACCGGTTGCAATGCGAACACTTGCATGATGAATGCTGTTAAGGGGTCTGAGTATAGATGGTGAAGCGGAGGCGTATACAATACTACCATCATCTCATACTGACCGAAGAAGGCAAGTGCAGTCTGCCTCCTATGATGATGCGCTTAGGCAGTGAAGGAGGTTCAGGGATGAGTGGCATCGGTAAATAATGGTAAATAAATTATTATACTTTTATGCAACGTATTGACATTTTTTTACTCTATATCTTTCTTTATCAATTGGCCACTCTGGATCGTGTTTCCCAATACGACAATAAAATTATATGAATCTGAATGAACTAATCAGGTGTTAAATTACCATAAATGATTCTTTGAAATACATATTAAAACTAGTAATAGAAACTATTTTTGTACGTAAAAATGAAATATTAATCGTTAATAAAAATGTGGCGGAGTCGGTGTGCGATTTAATTAGTTGCTGTGTTCTTGAATAATTTGACACTATTGTAGACTCTTCAGAGGAATCCGTTCTGTAATTGACACACTTAACTTAGAACTAGCTATTTAATTTGTATAAATTGTATTCATATAACTGTTGTTTAACATTATTTTAAATGTAGTACCTAAGTGAGGAAAAGAATGTGTTAACAGAGAATAACTAACACATCAAGAAGTACATAGCCTTACAACACAACGAAAGTCCCACCATAGCCCTCTGCGAAAAATGCGTTTTACACTTAGATAACTCATGTCCTACGGCATGAGAGGTGTAGGAAAGTTCTCACGGTCTTCTCTACTTAGTTCTCTACGATGGAGAATAGAAATAACTTCTCTACGGTGGGCCGGCGAGAAGTGTCGATCTCTACGTAGACAACGAAACAAGAATAGGCCGGCTGATCGAAAGCCTAGCCGATAGAAATGAAATAAATGAATAAATCATTTAATAAATCCCAACATTTAAGGGTTCAACTCTAATACAGGTTGATTTACATTTTTTTGCGTCTCACCCTTCTCCTTCCCATACCTAAGAGTGTCATGTCCCCATGAGATCTAAACATGAAATTAACAGTATACGTATGCATCTCAACCCCTAAACCTATGCTTCCGACGAAAATCGGACCTTTTCAATTATTTTTCCGCGACATCTCCCTCCTCTTTAAGGGTGCAAGAGATGTCTTACTCACCATGGGGACTGGATTTAGCTCCAGGTATTCTAAAGTAACGGATGCAACATACAAATTTACTTACACACTCACGTACATTTTCTATTACTTTTTATTCCTATCCTATCACCAATCCAGAGGATGTATTTTCTCTCGTGGGAGTGATTCTAGACAAATGAAGTTGAGACATCGGATTCTTGCCATATCGATGTAAAGATGAACAGAAATTTATCTACATATATGAAATACAAAACTATGTTTTAATATTTATTCAAAAACTCTTTACCTGTGATTCAACTTGACTAATAAATTCTCTTATTTGCTTTAGACCTTCTTTCCACCGTTGCTGATGCCTCAACAAATCTGTATCCATAAGTTGCACAACCTGAAATGATTATAGAAATTACATGTTATTACACTAAACTAATCTCATATTTCAATATTAGGATCCTTCACGAATCGCTGTCTGGAACATAGTACTGTCTTCATAGCTAGTGAATGCGTATCCACATATCCACATTGCATCATGAACTAGATCGAGGACATCAAAGACTAAATAAAAACACTGAGCATATCCCCTTTCGAATTACTTCTCGAGAAACCTCTTCGCCTAAAGAGAGGAGAAAGAGATAAATAACTATTTTGTTTGGATGGTAACATACCGACCGCATTCATATCTATACTTAATGAATTCTGATGGATTCTGTTGGTGTGCAAATTGTACTTCAACATAAAACCACCTCATCGAATAGAAATACTAATCGGTAGTTTTCAACTATTCGGTGAAAGAACCGCATTGGAAGAGCGAAGAAGATAAATGACACGATATCTGAGAAGGAAAGAAAACTTGCAGTTAGTTAAGTAAAACAATTGATTTCACTGTAAGTCCGTTATTTATGGTGTGTACCGATTACCATCAGATCATACATTGTTCAGACACTTCTGTCAATGACGCTTCTCGTTATGGAACCTTCATGATGGAAGCAGTATTCGTGCAAAAATTTACGACATAATGAGAAGTAGAGGAACACAAGATTTACCAGTAATAGTACTTTTCACAGCATTTTGCGTTGCGATTTTCATAATTTCCTCCAAGAAATACAGGGTAGAGTAGGGCAAAAGAAAGCGCGTGGGGAAAAGATACAATTCGTTTTTGTGAATACCCTGAATCCTTTCGTGTCCTTTTTTTTAATTTCATATTTCCTCTTGTAACCGGAATCTACCCGGTACTAGCCTCGTGCACAGCAGGTAAAAGTTGGGCGCCAGTAAAATGAAGGTTTCACCATACACATAAATAAATAAGCCAAAATAAACATAACAACAATATATTAACAACAACAAAAATTCACAGATCCTTTTTCACTTGTTCCTCTGAGAAACCTCGTTGCCAGAGGGCTGTCAGAGGGTTGCCACAGGTTCCACACTCACAAAATCCGAACAACAAAGCATAGGTTGACAATCTTGGTTTCGCTCTTGGTATTACTTGGTAATACTATTACTTCACATATCCGTAGCGACTAGTTCTGTTTAGGACAAATAACTTCCTTCTTTAGAACAGAGGAAACAATTTAAAGCGAAAACAATGATAATTGATCACATTACCAAACAATTATTTCTTGAACAGTGGTTTTGGAAACAATCCATTAAAAGTCATTATTCCTTTTACCACACACAACCAACTAATTACGTTTCGAAATGTCATCAAAGTAGCCGTGCCAGCAAGTGCGCACTAAGATCTTCACCATTCACACCAGCCATCGATCGCAATTAAGCAAGACAAAAAGAAAACCTTAGCGCAGCAAACGCACCCCTTTTACACCAAGGCGAACTACTTTTCTTTTCGTTGTCGCTTCATGATCCTTCTTCGCGTCCAAACGTCACTGTGAATGGCGCGCACTCTTGTGCACCAACAACTATGAAAATGACAAACTTAGTTTTCGTCACACTCTTTTCAGAATTCTACTGCTTCTAGTACATTTTTTAAATTTTTTTCGTCTAATTTTTTTAGAGTACAATTTTTTTTCAACAAGTCGGAAGAGCAGACCATGATCTGAATCTCGCCAGCAACAAATGATTTAAATAAGATTTATTCCCTAACCAGAATATTTTGTAATCATATCACTCTACCCAGACAAACTATTGGTCTACTACATATTTTTTGTGAATAAAAGTAAAGAGAAAAAGGTGTAGGAAGATTCCTATGTAAGCTTTTCCGGATTGATGAAAAACACATATCCGGGCTGGTAATAGGTAAGAAGGTGTTGGAAGGATAATGAATGAAACCATAAATGTGCTGTAGAAATCATAAAATGGAAGTAAACTTACTTTCTGGCGTATTTTTACATGATATGCTGCCAACTTGTTATTTTCTCTAGATAATCGTTCTACAACTTTTTGCAAACGCTCAATATAACGATCTACTGCATCCGTATCACTCCAAGTAACACCATTTTGTTCCTGGACCAGACTCGCTAGCTCAAGAGCAGCATCTAGCATCATTGGTCTTTGAGAAGCGATCATGCGATCGCCTATAGTGTTGTGGAAGTTGGCAACCTATTACATAAATGAACATTGTACAGTATATTCCGCGTTAATAAGTAAATATAATTGCTACAGAAATAATAAATCGCATGATATAAAATTTACATGTGAAAGAGAATACTTTCGAAACTTGTATTAGGAACTTCGTAACTACCTGTTCGAGAGTTTTGGCCTGATGCATAAATTTCTTGGCCAATGCAGAGACTTCGGCGATGCGAGCCGGAATAGGATAACCCAAGACAGCAAGCTGACGAACCTCTCGCTCAAGCCGAACAAGTTGGCGATTGTAATTAACACTCATCAATTTACCCTCTTCAAAGTGTACTACAGGATCTCCAGTATTCAGACTTAAAATAATAACAAGTCCACTCTTCAACATTGCAACTAAACAGCATGCATACTAATCAAGTTAAAAGCGCATTTAAATCATATGTTCACCTTAATGTTTTACTAGAGATAGCCATATTCATGTCTCTACACCAACTATCAAAACGCTCCGAATGATATTCTTTTAAGTCATTCGCTAAATCACTAACAGATTTTTTAAAATCATCGTAACCATGTAGATCATCTAACACTTTACTCGATGTTTTTAGGATATCTTCTACCTGATAAAAGATAAATTTTCAATAAAAAAGAATTCATGAAACATACCTTTGTCTTTAGTATAATCAAAAATATTTACATTATAAGACCAATAGAATCCAGAAAAGTAATTTTATACCATAATTGGAAATCCCCTTCATCGAGAATTCCTTCCGTGTGAATTGTTCTTCATATCATATTTCTTGGTAAAAACTAACTTCGTTATATGTAATAACGTGAAACGCGTACTTTATTCATAATATGTCGTGCGAATTGTATGTATGAAACTAACGATTCAAAAGAATGAAAATTTTCAAAGAAACCAACATTATATTTTTATTTTTCGACGAATCATAATTTTGGTACTTTAAGAGTTAAATGGAAAAAATTCATTCTGGAGGTACGGTTTAACTTAATAAGAACATAACATAGTTCTATACAGAAATTCTTCATGACAACGACCAACTTAATTTCACAATAAAATAAATGCTACTTACCTTGGCCTCTAACTGACGAACCCAATAAATAACACTGATAATTTCAGGCATATCAAGTAACTGAGCATAGAGTGGAACTTCTGATGAATTGAATTCTGATTGAACTGATACCAAGTACTCTTTCAAACAAGACATCAAATTTTCTCGCTCAGCCAACAACATAGTTTTCACCCAAGGTCTTTGAATAAGATCTTCATAACGCTGATATTCATAAAGAAGCTAAAAATGCAATAAAGAATAATATCAGTTCATAAAAATTATAGCATACTGGTATATATAAATACACTGAACTTTTTAATAATAAGTCCCGAGGAGTCAGATGAAGCGTGTTCAACAACGTTTCTTCATCCTCTCCTTATGTCCCATCTCATCGCTACTTTATAATGTATACTCTCACCAATCGTCTCAGATATCTGCGCCTTTGGATACGAGGTACGCATCAGTAGCAACAGTTGGGGCATTATTGCGCAAACCCTCCCAGTGTGTGCCATCATGCGAATTCACCACTCGTCATTGATACTATGCTATCCTTAGAAACATGGACCAGACAGGAGTAAATTCTTCCGGAGGTAAAAATCCCACCCCTCGGACCTCTGGGGGGAAACTGTGCCAAGGGTCACGAACTGAAGAAAACCCGAGAAGCAACGAAGTTTCGTTCTTGAAGTTGCATCCTGGAATATACGTGCAATGCTCGACAACCACAACTGCCCAGAATGACGGACAGAAGACCGAGACCAGCAAAGATACAATATACATCGTAGCCTGACAGTGAAGATCGGCTGACTGAAGAAGTGAAATTCACTTGTGTAGTCTCGTCAACTACTGAAGATGACCGCTACGTGGTCGAAAATCGGTTCTAACAATAAACATATGGTTGGCGAGACTGCACAAGTTAATTTCATTTTTAATTTCGCCAACAATCAATCACCTATTATGTCTATACTGAGTGAAGAAGGTTCAGTATCTGAGTAAAGTATAACTTTCTTCTGGAAAGAGTGAGGCAAAACGACAATCTACACAATATGGACTAGGCTTTGCTATAAATAATTGTTTTCTATGGTGAAATCAATTCCAATTAATGAGCGTGAAATACTACCTGGAATATAAACCACCCTATAAATAACAGGGAAGGTATGTTGTTGAAACAAGGCGAGAAAATCAATAATAGATGCAGAGAATACTACTAAGAACTCTTCAATATGTCCACATCAGTGAACGAGCACATTATCGATATACACCCACAATGTTAAACAAGAGATGAACTGTCTGTTAGGTTGGAAACGTTTATTGTCTTACCTCTGATTGATGCCAACTCTAACACGATGAACAGATTATTGACATGAACGATGCACATGTCATTGTCGGATTGTAATTCCGATTCCTATGATAACTGACAGGAAAAGGACACAAACTAATCTTAAGAAAAATGTATATTCTTAGTAATGCAGCAGATATATTTAAACTTGATAGATGATGAAGTACTAAACCTAACAATGACATATTAATCTAACATTGAAATACTAAGTTTAATACAACAAACTTAAATTCAACACAAATACATGAATCCAAAGGAAGTAGCAGAAACAAATTATACATACATTGAGTGTTGACTAAGCGTAATATTATAATATCACAATATTAAGAACTGGCACAGAATTACATGAGGTTACCATTAACTTGGTGCATAATGCGTGACAAAGTAAGTTCTAAGGCACTGCTTGAATAGTAATAATTGACGTTAAGCCATGATATACAAGGGTATGAAATCCCTTCATTTGTAATAATGTTTGAACGTTCTGGGCACAGGGCACGTGGTCAGCCATGCTCGTAATAAATGTATGAACTTGACCAGTTGAATCCGCTCCAATCAGCTCTTCCTGAATAATGCTAATATGTGATAATTAAACCTTGTCGTAGTAGTCCTCGTGGCTAATAATAGGAATTGCCACTAAGTTGAAATGTTCTGCAAGCATGGCTCCTGCGGCCACGCCGGAGGTTCGAATGTCCTCCAAGGACAGACATTCCAATTAATTGCATTGACACCATCCTGCTAAGATTACTGAACTTAGATGCTATAATATGATGCCATTTAAATGAATCGGCATGCTTAATCATGCGCTAGAACGCTCCATGTTCTTATACACGCCGCCCAACTCAACATGAACGCACGCAACAACGAACTGGTTTTTTCTTGACTGTTGGAGACGGACTGGCTGCGGAGAGGAGTCGCCACCGATTCGTGGAAGAACGCGCACTTATTGTCGCGAAAAAAAAGGGTCTTCACACATTAACACAAAGGAAACACTTTTTCAATAAAAAGTTATATTGTCTTGTACGTTCTTGAGCTTGGTAAATTTCAACATACGTCGGTGCATATATTTTCTTTACGAATTTAATCTTTATATAATAAATTATGCAATTACTTGCTCGATAATAGTGTGCGCACTCTAAACGGCGTCATTAAGCACTATCACGGCTCAGGCTAATCGTTTGACAAGTGGAGCCTGATTAGTGGCGCCTTTCCATGACGTTAAACATAACTACTTAAAATAAGAGCTGATAATATTACGCAATTATAACAATGCGAATGAACACTGTCACTACCTACACGAGATGAAATTAGCAAGGCTCTTGCTAAAACCATGAGTAATACATCTCCAGAACAGGATGAACTTCAGGCTGAATTATATAAGCGTGCCGGCAGTCTTCTCCTACTTCGTCAGATTAGTACTCTACTTCAGAAGATATGGGAACAAGAACGCCAAGTGACTTTAAGAAATCTCTCATGGTTAACATATACAACAGAAAGGAGAATGACTGCACCAATTATCATGATATCTCACTATAGCAGGTTTCTTTTTTTGCAAGAGAACGCTTACATCCAGATAGCTTACAACCAGCATCGGAAGAAGTCATATCTGTGAGCAAAGCAGAAATCCGATCTAACACAAGCACCATCGACATGATATTCTCCTTTAGGCAACTCCAAGAGAAAGGGGGCTACATCACTTCTTCATTTGCCATACTTTTTGATCTGAATGATGGTTAATAGAAATACACTCCGGAAAATGCATCTAAAATTCGGGTGTAATACTAAGTTGGTGAACATACGAAAAATAAGACCAACGAAGCGAGGATTATAACAGCAGCGATGTTACTGAAGAATTTAGTATCGCAAATGGTGTCAGGCAAAGATGTGCCTTCTTACCTTTGTTTTTTATTACACGGCATTCCTCTCGCGCGTTGACTGTGTGCTGCAAGAACGCGGAATAAACATTAGGTAAAGATTTAACAATGACTTGGCTCGCCTTAAATTTGCAAAAAACGTATGAAATATTTTTTTGTGGGGCTTTACGGCTCGTCGACATCTAGGTCAATGGAGCCCTAAAATTCTGTACAGGTATGGAAAATGCAGTTACGCACTACGGAGAGTCAACATGACTCTCCCCGCGTGTGGGACTCGCCGAATGACTCAAACATACCCACTAAAAACCCTCCTGAATTACAACTCAAAACTCAAATATCAACAGATCTCAAAACATTACACACATCATTATAGAAATAAAATAAAAAAGAAGAGAGAGGAAAATATAAGATACCCTAGCGGCGGGACCGAAAAGAACAAGAGGTGACCAAGGAAGGTCAAGAAAGAGAGAGGAAGGAACCTTGCACAAGGAAGTGGAAGTAATGCCAGACTCAGATCGGGGCCCCGTGTTTGCCAAATACGTACTTACTAGATGTAAGACCCTGGGAGGGGGGCGTATGAAATAGATTCCTGACGGAACAAAAGTATGCAGATGACTTGTTTATCTAGGCCAACCCATTTGAAGGAGCGCAGAGAAAGATGAACACATTCACAAATGTGCACTCTTCTATTGTCATGGCAGTAAATACAGACAAAACAAAATTACTTATTGCGAGATGTGTCCCTCCAAGAAACTTCGGAGCAATGAGTGTAACACCAACCTCGATCGATTATCAAATCAAATTTGCAGAGCAGTTTAACTATTTGAGGAGCCTAGTAACCGTACAAGGAGATTTAGGAGAGCAAGCATCGCTGGGAATGTGCTTCGCAGGTAGTTTTCAAAATTAAAGAGACCTTATAACAACAATTATTCTGGTGTTCAAAGCAGTAGTACCGTCGATACTACTATACGTCAGTGAATTCTGAACTGTTTACAGAGAGCATGTCAAAACTCTATAAAAACTTCCAAATTATGCAACTTATTAACATTCTGAAAACCAAATGGCAATGCTTTATTTCCAACCAAAAGATCCATGAACAGATTCAATGTGTTAAAATAAACTCCTCGGCGCGAAACAAGCTGCATTGTCTAGCTCACATGAAGAATGACCAATGAACGGATCCTTAAACAGTTTCTTTACGGGGAACTGGCCTCAGGACAGCGCTATCTTGGCGGTAACTGAAAAGATTTAAAGATATTCATTGTACATTGGAGAAGGTTAGCATACAAAGTATTTGGGAAACTCAACGAGAGGACACGGCACTGGCGTAGGATTTGCTATAAAAACAAGGGAATATTCTCGATTACTAACTGTCTACCTAGAACTGCCACCGAAACGTTTATCTGCCTGGGTTGCCAGCGCTCCATTAAGTCATGAATTAGCTAGTAGTCATCAGCGTGCCCATCATAATCAATGGCAGCTAGTTAATCGATAAACAGGATCTTCGGCCACGAAAAAACATGACGACAATTGGTCATCAAACAAATTTTAAGCAGTTTTGGCAGTGTCGTGATTTGCATGAATACTACCGGAAACCTACTACCCAATAGTGATATGATATACCAAACCCAAAACACATCGGAAGCAATAATATAATATTTTAGTGTTACACGAAAATTAATTCAATTTATTTGAGTTAACTAAATCTTGTGAAAAAGTAGATTCTGTAATGCTTTTGTCAGTTAAATGCCCTTAACTCCAATATGATTTTCATGGCATTGAAATTGCTTCATCCTGAATTTTATGATCGTAAATTTAGTATGAATGCGGATGGTACCATCGTATTATTTCGTTGAATCGTCACGATTTTTAGCAAACTAATGCCAGATATACTAGTGTAAGTGAACTTTTATTATGTACTAGCCCCGGGCTCACTTGGGATCAATATACCGCGCAACGAGTTCCGATGTGCAGGAGGACAAACAGCAGGAGCGTACTGAAAGGGTACATCTCCAAAGTCGTCAGTCAGTCTTGCAATACTGCGGAAAAAGTTACTATCTCTAAAACCAATCTTCGTCGGTTTCTAGCTCTGAATTCACACATTTTTAATATTGTGCGTAACATGACAAATGTAAAATATTATACCATGTAAAGAAGTTTAATTTATAGGGACATAATCATTTTGAGTAAGAAAAGGAATGTAAGACAATGATTCTCGTCATGAAATCGATTTTTTCCAAAGAGGTGACTTCTTGTTTTATTAATAGTACTACCTTTAACGATAAAAAGTTAGAAAATTCAATTTATGTTTTAAAATTATGCCGGTACCCACCCACCATGCATACACTATAATTGTGATAAGGATTGAGTATTTCTCGACATTTCTTATAGACAGAGACCTGGATTACATGGACATTGCTTCGGTGAAGCGGCCAGCATACATTCTAATTCGAACGTGATTTTTACCGCCAGCGGTGGTCTAGTGGTAGCACCTTCACTTCCACAATCTCGCTGAGCGGTAGAGCGTGGATTCAAACCCTGCTCGGCCGAACTAGGTGAAGTTTGAAGTTGGGGTTTCACTCATCTACTCCAGACAAATGTCGGTTCGATACCATAAGTTCCCTGGCAACCCAACATCTCTCCTTCCCAATTCCCTTACCCAAGTCGAACGGTTAGGTGGAAGAGCAGGTCTCATGGCCTGAAGCTCATCAAAAAGCATAAAATAAATAAATAAATGTAGTTTCCCTATTATTTCGGTTGCAAAAATCTGTATATTCATTGAATTATTTTTATTTTTTGCTAAGGAGAAGGCATCTTGTGAACATTTTATTTAGTTTTATTTACCCAGAACAACTAACCAGATACGGTGACAAATTTCATTAAAAATTTGATAACATATGCATAGGATTCATTGCACGGTGTGACGTCAGATCCATATTTCTACGAGCAGCGCTCTTGTGCTCAGCACAAGGAGCAGGAGCATACCATTACCAATAAGTATAGCAACGCCACTCCACTCATAAGGGTACAACGGTTTCCCACCCCACAGGGGCACACCTTGTACCTCAAAATCGGAAGTTTTACTCTTCATCTTAGAAACCTCAATATATAATACTTGTACACTCATATCTGTTGTTATCGATTTCTATTTTGTCATTTCCTTCCGCCTCCACAGTTAAAGAACCTTCAGTACTCAGATCACTCTGGTCCCAGCAACCGAACGCTTTTAACACGGAGCCAACAAACAACTTTGTTTTAGTGAAAGGATTAAAAATTTGTGGCACAGAAGTATCTTAATGATTGAAACAAGCTATGATTTAAATCAATGATCAAGCACTTTCAACCAATGATTTATTTTATTGTCAACAAATTAGATCATCGTATTTCCATGTAAAAAATTTTTGTTGAAATTTGGTATTACAAAGTCCTCTGATCCACGGATTTTATACAAATGATTTACCATTTAAACCGAAACCTTTCAAGAATGATTCTCTGACTTTTACTTTGGGACGTTGTAAAATTCGTTTTTTTGGAATGGTTGTGAAATGTTCCCAATTCTACACTTAGGTTCGGTGGGTTCCCAGTAGTGTTATAAGTCGCTTCAGTTCGAATGGGATGGATGTGTTTTGTCTCATGTGGAGACATTGTTTAGATGGATGAGTGTTTGAATCTGGCTAATATAAAAATACGATAATGTTTGTGTGTTTTACTCCTATGATCGTGAAAATTAAATGGGTTATAGACTATGGGTTTTTTATCATGTGAAACATTCAACTTAAAAAAATAGGCAAGTTTAACGTTTGACACACTTCAACAAATGATTTATCACAGGATTAATTAAAATATGAAAGCTCTCTTCTGGAGACAACAAACCAGATACGGTGACAAAGGATTTTCTGTGTCTCATTCACCATACCAACCACAATTTTATTCCTACTATTACATTCTATACCTTCCAGTTACTTCTATAAAAAGGAAACGAGGAATAAATATTTTCCTCGTGAACATCCGTCATGATCTTAAGCTTTAATCGAATTTTATAATGTGGCTGTTACACATTTCTACCATGAATATACAGGACATTGCTAAGCAAACACTGAGAGAAACAAAGTAGAGATTTTGACCCAAAAATGTGAGCAGAGTTAAGACGAACCGACATCTTGGTAAAATTTCTTCATTTCATAGGACATATTCACGTCAAATCCGAGAAGTCATCAGCCATATTGGGTGATGATAAATCAAAAATATCTTCTCATGGCGGATCCAAGGACGATGTGATCGCGAGATCAGCGTGCTAGCTCATAGATCACCAAGGGAAATTACAACTAGAGCAATTTTATTCATGTACTATAAATAAGTCTATTTCATTCAGTATAAATTTTAACCCGAAATTAAATTTCCCACAAAGCATGTATAATTGAATTAAGCTACAAATCTTGTGATACAAACATTTATCGATTAACATACAAACGTAACTAGAATTTTATGAACTCAGAATTAGCATGCACATCTCGGTGAATTTTGCACAACACATCAATGTATTTTCACACCTACTTCCCATAATGTTTCACAAAGATTCATGTACTATTTCCCCATAATATTCTGCTTATAAATTCTAGCAGAAATTGAATCTATTTATCACATTGTCACGTTGTCCTAACTAAGTTATCAAGATTAGGGGCAATATATAAGAGTTACGCACAAAACCCGAATTCGGCTAATGGACGAAAAAACAACCAAAATTAGTTTTGGCAGATGCGTTTATGCCAGAACTAGTCTTGAGCGTTTTCAAAGTGCTCATTACTAGTTCTAGAAAAAAAAGAATCGTCCAAAACTAGTTTTGTCCTCTCAACGATAATGAAACTTCTTATACTAGATGCCAATCTTTTTTTAGTATTTAGTGGGGATCAAATGTTATTTTCGTTTAAGAGACATATGGGAAAATTATAATTACGCGCTTTTAAGTGTTTTTATGTTCCGATTGTTATAAAAGTATTCATCCCGAGTATATTACAAGCATTTATTTAACTCGCTCCGTTCGATGTATGTATATATGTGTGAACTGAACTCTCAATGCAACTTACGCCCACAGTCACATTCCACAAGGGATATAAACCCATTGGGTTTGGGGTGAGACGGAGTTGAAAAGTAAAAATTATCGAAAACAACCGCTATTAATTTTGAGATCGTAGTTTTAGGGACCTCTGAACCCAGTAGTAATATTTCCAATGACACCAAAGTCCACGATCAGCCTCTATATATTCCTAGTAACTCTTGGGAAGGGAATGCAATGTAAAATTTTAAATACTAAGAATTTGTTTAAGAAATTTTAGCTCTAGCACTTATAACGAATGACCAAAAAAAGGATAGGTTTTTAGTTTTACTTTTTCATTTTTTATCATAGTACTTTGTAAAAAAAACTTGTTTAAAAAAATTCTTTATAGAAAGATTAGATTGAATTGCATTTTACTCGATGTACCTAGACAGAATGTTGCACTTTCACATATTGAAGTTTAGAGACCCATCTCGCTTACTCGTCAAGCGAATGACGTGCAATATGGCAATCATTTTGTTGTATTTTTGGATAATTCTCTTTTTAATTTTTGTTTAATTTTTATTACAGAATGGAAATTGTTCTGATTATTTATTTACATAGTTATGACTCACATTGATGCACTGAGAGCGTCCATCTCACGAACTAATTGAGATATGTCTGTTTGTAAACATTGTAATTAGATTATCTAATAACGTAAATTTAGATTTTTTGATATTTCATTCTTTAATGGTCGCAAAGGGGTATAAATATCAGATTTTTATCGTCCGTCCTAACGGTATTGTACCTTATTTTCGCTGTCCCTCGTGAACTAATTTGATATATCTCGATTTTTGTATGTACAGATTGTGAAATCAAAGATCTATAAAATAATTTCTAGAATTTTCCATTCCATTTGAATAGTATTGTTGTCTCACTGTGAAAGAATTTTTTCAAAATTATTATTTAAAAGAGGTCAATTATTGTGAAATGTATTTTATTTTTATTTTTGCGGTGTCTTAGGCATGAATATCATCACGATTTTTGTACGCCAACGTTGTGTTTTTGTCAATGCTAAATTATAAATAAGGGTCAACCATATCTGAACAACAAAAACGTCCATGCGTTATTTAAGCGTCCATTTTTATTTTTTTTATTTTTTTTTGTGGGGCTTTAGGGCTCGTCACATTTCTTTTTTAAGGGCTAAGTTATGGTAAAATGTGATTTATTGAATTTTCACCATTTTTATTAAGCCTCGCAAATTAATGGAGATAAAATATCTCTGTTTTGTATGTAAACATTCTTATTTTAAATATTTAAAGATTGAGTTCTGTCTTTTTAGATATTGTCCTCTACGAATTGTGATACAAATATTTTTTGTCCATCGTGGTATGGGCATGGAATATTACTTTCGCTTCATCTCACTAGCTATTTGAAATACAAAATATATAATAATAAATATTAGCAAGTATTGTATTTAAACGCTTATAAATGGAATATCCAAAAAGGATTCCTCCTGAATTTTCCTGAAGGATTTCTCACGAACTAACTCATAAATCGTCTTTGTTTGTGAATGCAACCATTTTTATTGGTATACACTGAATTATAACGAGAGGTAATAGAACATCAAATACTCCCGTGCAACACTGGTCGGGTTGACTGGTATATTAAAACATAATAAATTAATACGACACCTTGTCTTATTAATTTAAAATGGCAAAATAAAAAATAGACCATGTGAACGATAATGTTAGAAATTGTCAGTTTTGTATGTACGAATCCCTAACTTGCCATAGTCGTGAATGAAACAATGACTACGAATGTAGATATGAATGTACTCCTGCTAAAATTCTTATATCTCCAGCGAATATTATAAACTCGACACTTCCATCGATCGTTTTAGATAATTTTTATGTTTACATCATCCTCACCCTCCCCTTTGATTATTATAATTTATCATTGCAACCCCGGAGACTGATTTGACTCTAATTCAGGTCATTTCACATTACTTTTAAGTTCCGCCCTTCTCACCCTCTGCTCCAAGGGTACTGTACCTCCATATTATTTAAACAGCATTGGTTGATCAATTTTTCACCTCAGCAACCCTGAAAACTATTTGTTTGATGCAAATCGGTCCTTTTCAATTATTAATTTTTCGTTAGCGATGTCAAAAACTGTGAATTTGTCGTTTTAGCTAATTTTTATATATCTCCTTCCCTAGTGTTGATGGGGTAAACGGGGGATGATCATGGACTTATACAGAATCGGGAATGTCACTATTCATTTCAGTGACCCCAATGTCGGTCGTTTTCGCTTATTTTTAAATTCATCCTCTTCCCACCCCATCCCCAGGGGATGCTAGGAGTGTCTTTTTACCCACTAAAGCTGAATTTTGACTAACACTTTATCAGAATATCATTACAATTAATATATATTACACTAAATATATCAGAATATCATTACACAGAATTTTGACTTACACTATATCAAATTCAGCGATGTCGACAATTGAGAATTGGTCACTTCTGTATCATTTTCTCTAATTTCAAAAATAGCATCCCCCTCCGTAGGGATACATAAGGGTTGATCGTAGACTTGAGTGTCATCGGAAATGATAGTACAAGTTTCAGCGGTCCCGACGGGCCCCGATAACTATGGTCCCAACACTACAATCGGATTTTTTATTATACACCCCTGATTTCTAACAGCTGTGGAAGGTACAAAAAGAGAAGCGTGATATTTTTCCGGTTTTTGCCGATTTTTGTCGAATTTATTACAAAATAAACTAAGAATGACAAAAATAATTCTCATTCAGAGAATGATCACTGTTATATTTGTGACAACATTTATTAATTTCAAGTTTTTACATACAAAATGTAATGAGTTATTAATTTTTTTCGAAAACACTGCTAAAAACGACCAGACTCGTTATTAAGGAATAAAATTTATAGTGTCTCATTCAGAAGAATGTCATGATGTTACAATTAAATATAAACGTTTAAAACTATTTGTGAAACGTCTAGTAAGTGATAAATCAAACCATGTTTTCAATTAGCGAGCAGCGATGGAGTTCACTCACGCGCGTTGTTGCCTGTGTATCACTCCACTGACTGGTACAGTTTGTGTAAGCTGTGAATCCAGCCTGTTGACTGAATACGGCATTGGCAAAAACGCGCGTGACTAAAATGCACCGCTGGTCGAATATTCAAAATATGGTTTTATTTATCAACTGATGGAGGCTGATTTTCAAAAATCCGCAAAAGCAGCAAAAATATCAAGCTTTTTGAAACATTTCAGGTTGTAAAGAATTAATATTCATTCGTTAAAAGAAATTTTTCACTTTTGAATATGCAAAATAAAATTACAAATCTAATAGTGGTAACTGATTTTCTGCGATTTTTGTTGTACTCTCCACTGCTATTAGAAGTCGGGGTCTACGATAAAAAATCGATAGTAATAGTGGTCATTTCCGATTACTTTTATATTTTCTCCCCCTTACCTACTAGACGAAGGGTTTACATTCGTTCATAGGGGATGATCGTAGATTTAAGCGGAATGACAAATGTTTATCTTCACTTCAGCATCCTCAAAAATTTAGTCATTACCAATATCGGTTGTTTCGGATTATTTTTAAATGTAAATCTCTTACCTCCCCTCCCTAGTGGTGCAAGTGATGTGTTACCAACACAATGTTTGTTACCAGATCGTCAGTCATCGCTGTACCAAGTTTCGCTGAAATAGCTTCAGGCAGACGAAAGTTATATTGCGCCATACATATCCAATGTTATATATGTAGATAGATAAAAATTGTAGAAGAAAATAATTTATAGATTTATAGTATTGTGTATTATTAATATTCCACCTCAGTTCATAAAAAGGTTACATTTAAAATCGTGGACATATTTCAAAGAAATGTAAATTTTCCACTTTTATAAATGTCTCATGCATAGAAATAACATTAATCACACAACATACTCTAGAAATTATATCCGCTCAAAGTACACGAAACTTCATTATTGTGAAAATGCCCAATGCTAGTTCTGTCCTTCAAAACGCTCAAAACTATTTCTGGCAAAAGCACATNATATATATATATATATATATGAAGTTTGTTTCCACTCACCTGCACAGTATTTGTTTTCGTGTTCCGAAATTGCATTTTTAACTTCGAAGCTACTCTTTCTTCTACTGGTTTGAGTAAGGCAAGGAATTTCTGTTCTGCATTATTCCAATCCTTTTCAGTGTAAGGATTGTACTGCACAGGGTTGAACTCTTGAAAAGGACGAAAGCTCTCATTTGTTCCTAATTCCTCCTCTTCTTGTTTTGAGAGCAATCTCACCAATTGCCTATGTATAGTTCGCAAGTGCAGTATCTGTCAACGAAAGTATAATCATGTTCAGTTCATATTCAAAGCAATGTAGACAAGGACCCTCTGGTAGCTTGAGGAGAAAAAAATGCTTGCTTGCCACTGCGTCACTCCGGGTTCAATCTCCAGTGGGGCCAGAAAAACATTTAGCTTTTCACTTCAATGTGCAGTTTATATAGATGTGACAATTGAAAAGTGAACTCCTTCTTCGATCCACCTCCTACTACTCCTAATACATGCAACTAACTCTTACTATTACATATTTTATAATAGCCCACCTCTTCAAGGCGATTCACAAAGTTCTTCATGTACGTTGGAACAAACGTGGGGCCCTTCCATGGGTGAGGCGAGTAATTGGGCCAAAACAGGGAGGTGAGACGTTCACAATTTTGCACCCATTTCTCTCCCAATGTTATACCCTGTAGAATGTAAGTTTTTATGCACGTTAAAATTCGACAAATCAATTGATTATTGCATAGTCAGGAAAATCAACAGTATTCTTATTTTCAATTATTTAAATTTTCACCTGCTTTAAACTTTCATCCACTTGATTATACGGATCATTCCAAATATTTATATCTTTATATTGAGTTTGAATAAATCTAGCAAGGGTGTTACCTGAAGAACAAAATGTGATATTAACATATTTGATTATGTTTTTACAAGAGCTCATAACATTTACTCTGAGTAAGAGAAAATATAATAATTAATTTACCACTTATTAAGATAAGTGTTCTTACCAACAATATATTTTATGAGAAATTTGGCATTCCTTTACTTTCGTTCTAATTTCAGAATGTGAAGAGATTAAAATTAAGGAAATGTATTAGCTTAATTATCCTAAAATTGTTTCAAAGAATCATTTCAATAGTTTCTGCACACTGTCGAAAATTAGAACAACCTTGCAAGATAAGTATTAGAATTTCCTCTGTATGAAATAGTGTGTGCTTTCATAGATTACTATAGATATGGTGACCAGAATCAATTAAGCTGTTAACGCCATCCGACCGTGAGGCGATACCTCATTGACACGATATTTAATACATATTATGATTGTTATCGCTTTCGCACCGCCTTCCATGTATAGGAATGGAGCGATGCGAAAGAGATTTGTTGGTGATCCAGGCGATTGGTGCGATTCCAGTAACACGCAGAGCAGATTCCTGCAGATCGATCGCAGATATAACAAAGTAAAACAGATTGGAGAGACTAAGATGGTAGCGAAAAAAACGAAAAAGAAGATCGATATTTTTCTTACAAAAACTTTTTTTTATTTTTTAACCTTTAAATGAACAAATGAAAATTAACCCTGACACTGTCAATAAATAATGTTCATACATCACCAGCCACAGAAAACGTTTAATTCATGAATGACGCCCCGAAAGAGTTAACAAAAACATCTTAAAGGGAGTTGAGATTCAAATCGTAGCGTCCCTAGGCGAAGGAGGCGGTCCGCCCGGAACATCATCCTAAAAAGGGGTCTCCAAATGGGCCATTCAATAGTATTTAAACACTTAAGTCAATCTCAATACTCTCAATTCTTTCAAAACGTGACAAAATTATAGCTTGTTCGTTAATTCGACTAATTTTTTTTTAATATTTCAATATACTCTGGAGAGTTGGATGTATACTTGAACAGCCGAGCTGTGGAGACCTCCGCCTCGAGTCTCATTCGACGCCTCTGGGTCCGAGTCAATACATAACACTATTTAATCTAGGGATACAAAAATTGCTCACGTCTTCTTCAGGCCTAAACACAATAAGTATTCCATAAATAACAGGGAAATAATATAACATATTCAATAAACCTTAGGTACGATGATAACGGGGAAAATAATATTATAGGGAAAAATATTAGAAAATTGTACTTACATCCTCTTATCTCATTTATTTATTTAAAAATTACATTACCACTGTAATCATGTGATATTTAAATGCTTAAATATCTTGTTAAATAACTTTTTCAATATTTGTTGTTAAATAACTTGTCCTTTCCAGTCATTTATCATGAACAATTCTTACTAATAATTCTTAACAAGTACTCGTAATGTTAGTTCTCGAGAAATTTGCAGTAATTATTGTGTTGAATGACGTAAATCGAACTAGAGGAACAGTACTCACATGTTTATGATCCGATTTTCAAATGAACCAGAATTAAGGAAACACTGGTTTAGGTGTATCAATCGAAAACACTTCCAACCTGTTAAGCAGCGGTGTATTGCTAAATAAAAAAAGTACCGGTACGACGATCCTTCAAGTATTAAAATTTTGTACACGAATCATTAAGTGAAAAAAAGATAAATATAAACAATACTTTTTACATTTTGTTATAATAATTTTTATACAATAACATATATAAACAAACAATTACATAAGGAATCATGTACATAATTTTCCGTGCATGCTTTTTTCGTTTGTATCTACTGCAGATCGGTAACTTCGTAACCAAGTTTTAACATATGAATTTGGGTTCCACGAGTCTAAGGGTGGACCATGTAGTTTAATAAATAATAAACTTGAAACATAGTCAATAAGAATACACGGTCTCTTATCAGTCAATATTAAATTCATACAACTAAAGCCACGTTCGCATTCTGAAGCACGCAATCATTTTCACACAGAACATCAATTCTTCCAAATCTATATGAACGACCACCATTACCTTAATAATCTCGGTATGCAGTTAAAATTTCTTTTTAATGGTACATCAAAGCGTTTGCACAATGATTCTATTTCAAATTTTCAGAATTACAAATCGATATCAGAAGACAATTCGTTTGGTTCATGAATCATTAATTCGTCAATGATTTGACGACCATGACAATGAATGAGCAGAATCTTAGTCGGTAAGCAACCTATGTTTGAAATTGTTTATTAAACCTGTTAAAAAATGAGTTCTATTAATAATATTTACACTTTCATTATGAAAAATCCTTTAAAAGTTCTAAATGCAGAATACAACGATGAATCAATTTATCTGCATAGACTGCTGTGACATTTCGATTTTATAATGATTCAGACAGAATAGATATTTCGACTAATACGTAATACATAAGAACTAATTTAAAACAAATTGTTTCTATGAAATTTGATTATAAAGACCAACACACATAGCTTTTTCTGTCTCTTCACGCTGTTCATCTGCACTAGATTTTTTTTAAATGGAGACATAAACAGGCAAAATTTTGCCTTCCTGCAGATACTGATCGAAACTACCTACCTACATCATAGCACATTAAACATTCTTCTGATTTTTCTCACTACTTCTTCAATGGCTTTGCCACATGTTTCTAATTCTCTTCGATTTTTCGGCGACTGACTATACAGACTGTATAGCTTGTACATAAATGTTTGAAGATTATTTATCCCGTGCATCTCTGATATTGTGTCTCCCACTGACAATTCTAACCGATGATTTACATAATGCCAAAGTTTTAAATTCGGAAATTCATCTAATAAACGTTTTCAGACCCCAGAAATTTTGCCTAAAATAAGAATCGCACCATCGCTTGGATAATTTAAAATATATTAAGTGGTGTTGCAAATAATTATAATCAAATTCACATTTATTAAAACACTTCAAGGAGAATCTGTCACTGTAAAAGCTGTCTGATCCGATAATTCTACTAAATCAAGAAACAAATAATGCGGTATTTTTGTTTCATCTATTTGACTTTTTAAATTCCAACATTTCCTAAGGTTTTCAAACCTAACGGACAGAATATAATTTCATATTGTTTTCATTCAAAGATGTGATAAAAGTTTACGTAAGTACAAACGGAATCATAAATTTAACTTCTTGGTGCATTAAAATTAATTATTTTGCTGTATTTAGATTTTCTAGTGCGTATACTATTACGTCATTATTAACTTACAAATAACGTACTCTATTGTTGCACTGCTCAAGTTTCGTCGTCGTAAATAGAATTATTCCATTATTTTACCATTTGTTTTCGTGATCTTTTTGTAGTTATTCATTACAATTTAACATAATATTGCCTTAGTTATTGTGGAATTAATTTATCTGCAGTTGTCATCCTAAATTATTTCTGTGATTTAAGTTGTCGGTTTGTTTATTTACTTATTAAAACCCTGCCCCATTGTTGCACCAAAGTTATCGTCGTCATAATTCATAGAATTATTACATTATTTTACAAATCGTTGTTCTTGATTCTTTCGTATTTATTTACATTTTAACACAATATACGGTAGTTATTGTCGAATTAATTAATCTCCAGTGGTCGCCCTAAATAATTATTTCAATCATTTTTGTCGTCGGTTTGTTTGTATATTTAATTTATTTGATATCTCATTTGTAACTACCGTAGTAATAAATATATTATTAAACTAACATCCTTCATTCAGTGTTAGTTGTCATTTTTCGTGTATTCTCATTTGCTTTTGTCGTTAAGTTGCTAACTATCTCACAACAATGGACACTATCGTATTCCTCAACTCATTCAATGCAGATCTTCAGAAGGCGTGCAATGACTTGGTACAATTTATTGACACACGAATAAGTGCGCTGGAAGAGGTCAATAAGAAATCGATCGGCGGTTGGACTACAGTTCGAAATTCTCGACGTCCTTCCAACTACTACCATCCGGTTAGACCAACGACACATGCACCACCCCAACTCTTCACTCAGAATAGGTTTCGTGTGTTAAATGACATGTCACTGTTTCCTCCCTTACCTACTCGTTTCATCCCCTCCCGTCCAGTACCCAAAACTGTTCACAAACCACGCACTGGTAAGCACAACCGCCCAAAACCACGTAAAGTAGTGCTATTCAGAGATGAAGCCTACACTTCCAAGTAGAAATCTAACGTGCTCATAGTAGCTGATTCGCACGGTCGTAAGATGTCCTCCGTTTTGCGTGGATTGCTTCCTAGTCAGTTCTCAGTCTGCGGTTTCTTTAAGCCAAAAGCTCGTTTGGCTCAAGTTATTCGAGAACTCGAAACCCACACTAAAAAACTCACAGAGCGGGACACAGTAATCATCATAACGATATTAACTGGGGTGGTCATTTCAACGTGTCTGAACATCAACAAAAACTAAAAATGACCTCTCAGCACACAAACATAGTACTCTCTAGCCTGCCTCCATGCTTCAACGTTCCACAAATAAATCACGAAATTAACCTGGCAAACATCACCTGGTAGACACAAAAATCACATTTTTTGATTTGCAACAACACCTGACTGCCAGGGACTTTACCCAGCACGGTTTACGTCTGAGATCGTCTGGGAAACATCACTTCGGTTCTCTCCTAGCTTCACATCTGACCTCACAACATCCACCTGCCCCTTTACCCTCTACAACACCTCCTCCTGCTCCTACCTCATCTCCTCCTCAACCTTCCGCTGCTCCTACCTCATCACCATCTCCTGTTCCTATCTCCACACCCATTTCTTCTCCTGTCCCCGTTCTTTCACCTACTGCTTCCTCATCTCCCACGTCCTCATCTATTCCTCCATCCACATCTCCCAATCCACAGTTACAACTTGCGCTCAGGAGTACGATGTGGTACTCGTAGGTGACAATCGCGTTCGGATGCAGTGTGCGGGTTTGATCCGGAACTAGAAGCTGTACCAAATTCAAATTCCTCTCCACAATCTAACGTCGATTCCATTTCTCGTGAATCACAAACTAAAATAATTATATTTCATCATAATGTCCAATTCCTTTCAAACAAATTGACAGACATTGAAATTCTGGTACACAAAAATCCATTCTATTTGCTATGCCACACAGAACATTGGTTTTCAACTAACATTAACGATACTGCAATTTCTAATTATTATTTAGCAACTTCTTACTGTTGGCAAAATTTTAAAGGACAACATCCCCACGGAGGTACGTTTATCTACGTTCGTAATGATATTTTATCTTCTCCACTGACAGTCTACGAGAACTTCTGCTTAGATAGTGTGTTCGAAATTTCTGCAGTTAATCTGACCGACACCAGTATTGTTGTTTTGTGTATTTATAGATGTTTTGTGTATAATCAGATCTTGACATATTTTTTAGGAACTTCGAAATTGTTTTAAAACATATCACATCTAAATCTACTAAATCGATCGTTCTATGTGGTGATTTCAACTTCTATTTCCTGAGTACATCCGACTCTCCACATTCGCCAATTAATAGATTAAAAAATCTTATCAACACCTTCAACCTTATTAGTACAATCAAAGACCCCACTCGCCTCTCCGACTCATCTCAAAAATTGCTACATCAAATTTTCGTAAACAATAGAATCTCGTATCTCTCTGAAGTGTTTATCGCCGGATACAGCGATCACCTTGCTCCAATACTGACAATTCATAATAGACTAAAACCACTTTAAATCCTTTACAATTTTTCAAGAGAATTTAATGACACAAATCAATCCATATTTAAAAATATTTGCGTGAAAAACATGGAAAGATGTTTACAATTGCCAAAAAACCGATGACAAATCCAATGTATTTATCTCAATATTCCTAAAACATTACAACTCTAGCTTCCCATAAAACGCAAATTAATTAAACCAAACAAATACAATAGATGGATCACCCAATGGATAAGGACTTCATCAAAAAACAAACATCGTTTGTATTATCTTTCAAAACTCTGTATCCAACCACCCGAATTCCATGATTCTTTTCATAAATATAAGTCTATTCTTCGAAAAGTAGTCTATGCATCTAAAGTAATGGAAAACTACAGGCATATACTAAAATCGAACAACCGGATGAAAGCCATGTGGAATATTGTTAAAAATAACATCAACTTCTCAAAATCGCGAAGGAAATGTTTCCCTTCTAGACAATGGCAAAATCGTATCAAATCCGCAGGACATCGCAAATTTGTTTACATCTTACTTCTCAGAAGTAGGTAATATAACGAACTCAATATATCCAAATCAATGTCCTCCAGTTATATCCACCCATGTACCCAATTTTATGTTCACTTCTGAAACTAACGCCAGTGAAGTCATCGAAATCATCAGCTCCTTAAAAAACCAATTTTCAACAGGCATAGATGACATACCCGAATTTATTGTTAAATTTTCGTCCCACGCTATATTAAATCCAATCATAAATATTTTTAATAGTTCTTTATCGGAAGGGGTGTTTCCCAACATATTTAAGAGAGCTGAAGTGAAACCGTTACACAAGAAAGGAAACAAACTTAATATTGGAAATTACCGACCAATATCTCTACTACCCACTTTCTCAAAAATCCTAGAAAAATTGTTCTATAAGCGTCTTCTAGATTTTTTATCAAAATATAACATTCTCTCTGACGATCAACACGGTTTTAGGAAATCCTTTTCCACTACAAGCGCCATATTTTCCTTCTTAAACGATGTTACCACATCTCTAGACAGTGGAGAAAATCCTCAGGGTGTTTTTCTTGACTTATCCAAAGCATTCGATGTCATCGATCACGGAATTCTCCTTACCAAATTGCATTCTTTAGGCATTCGTGGACTTCCACATCAATGGCTAACTTCTTATTTAAAAGATAGATATCAACAGGTAGAAATATCATATACTAAAAATAAAATACTTCAGCGTTTAATTAATGTTGTTTGCTTGCGCTTTGTATTCATCTTGCGTAATTAATAAACCAAGTGTCGGATAACTTTTGGCGAAAAATGTGTGAAAAACAAATCGTAATGAATCAGGGGCGCCTTCACTACTTCAGGAATCACACAGAAACGGTTTATCTATTTTCAAAAGTGTTTCTAAATAATATCTCAAGAAACATTTTCATTGGTTCTTAAAATTAACCAATAGTTATCTGTTTTGTGAATTTCGGGGAAAGGGAACTGAACCGAGTAGTTCTTGGAATATTCTTTAATATTTTTCAATGGAATTTAAATGGGTTTAACAATAAAGTAATTCGAGTAATGTACTTTTCATTCGTGTTCTTTTCATATATTTATAGATTATAGACCGTAACTAATTGAACACTTCTAAGATTCTTACTAAAGACATCTGCCCTGATTGGGGAAATAAAGTGGGAAAATTTTCTTTTAATAGTTAAGCCTACCACAAAACACTTCAGAAAAGTAATACAATTCATTGAAAACAATATGTAATTGTATTACTTTTGTGAAGTGTTTTGCAGACAAGGTCATTCTTGGTTCTGATCAATAAAATTGTCCCGGAATGTATGAGAATCAAAAAATTGTCCCGGAACGCGTCCCCTTAAAAAAGGGAGGGAACGTCGTTCCACTGCGTTCACCATTGCTGTTAAGAGTAATATTGTTATTATTCCATGCACGTGATATGTTTATTCTATAGTACTTTCATTTGTAATCGAGATGCCATGTTATACAAGTCGGTTGAATGGTGGAGCCTGGTGATGAAGTGATCAGGATGTATTATTATCCGGTTGTTTAAAAAAGTGTGATATCGTTAATAATACGTTTTATTGTAATGCGTGGTATACTAACGCAACCTACAAACGGAAGTGAAGTTTATGTGAACCACTTAGAGCCAATTTCACCAAGTGGGTGTCAAGACGAAGCTAATCAATAGAGAGCAATACCAGCGCCTTGATTCATACCCCTAAACAATCACAAGTGTTTCATACGTGTGGAACGAGTTACTCTCGACTGGTAAACTCTTTGATACATCCCATGAATTTGTTAATGGACCGAGAGCTCTTAACAAATCATCTAAATGGTACGTAGTGCATGAATGCAATAGAAATTCTAAATTAAGTACCACCTTTGAATCGCAGTAATTGATTTGAGATACTTAGAATAGAGATTCAATCGCATTCATGCGCTACGCATCGTGGAGATGAATTGTGTTTTGAACTCTCGATTCTTAATCTTGTTTGTCAACACGCTGCGTGATGTTTTATCATTTGTTAACAGGAAACAAACTCACATTGTTTTTGACATTATTCTCGTTTACTATCATATTCCAAAAACATTTTTTAACGTCCTTGTAAGTAACTTTTTTATTATCACGTCAAAACAGCGTGAGCGTTAGTACAAAATTCAGTCTACTTATAAGGTCGAAAAAAATGTTGGTACTGTTTTCATTTATTGTGATTTGTGAATCTTGGTAATATATTTTATTATCTTTTTCGTTCCGCTGCGGGGTATTGGTTCAAAATATGTTTTTCAGTAGATTTTCCACAGATTTTAATTATATTCAGTATTTTAAAGCAGTTATTTTTGTATAAATTAATTTTTTAAATGTATAATTCGATAGTCAAAACCACTTACCAGGATACAAAATATTACCAAAATATCACCATTAATGAATGGTATACAAAAGTTACTGATATACAAATATATTTTTGCTTGATTTTATAATAATAATAATAATAATAATAATAATAATAATAAGCAGGAGCACGTGGAGGAAAATTAACTAATTTACTCTAGAATATAGAACTCCTATTATACTGACATTTACAATGAATATTTTTTGTTGCTTTCTTAGCATTTAGCCATTTCAAATTTAATAAATAACCATTAAAAAGTACTTAACGTCATTAATATTAATGAGTTTCTGTTTAGTATGATTGAATTATCTCGTTATTCATATTAACGAATAAAATTTTACACAAGTAATGGTTTGTACGTACATGTGCAATGTTATTAAAATATCACAATGCTATGTAAAGATTTTTTCTTTATGTTCGTTAACGTGCTATCCATATACTTCAATTTCACTAAATTTATCCTGTAAAGCGTCTATATTTTCCACCTAGGTACCTATCATATTTCCACACACAATATTCCCTCTACAAATGGAAGATAAAAGCAGTTTCCTATTGGTATATTATTTTTCATGTTCCGCAATACTTTATATTCGAGAGGAAATGTATAGTTGTTTTTTCTGGAGCAAGATGTTAGTGAAATGCTGTACAAGTTTACTCTAGGGAAAATATATTTCACCCAAAAATATGTGTTACCTGACTTTGGTGTAACCGGCCCTCAGTAGAACAACTTGGTCTGAAAGAACATACAATAGTGTAGGAAACTATGAGCCAATTCGTGTGTACTACGAAAAATACCCAGATGTCTTTACAATGATGTTTTTCAACCAGTCTTCCTTCCTTAATCTGAAGGTTCTTGTTTTTTCAGAACACTAAACCCCACTTCTCTGGTCATATTATGCCTAATTCTAATATTTTTGCTTCTGTGTCACCATATATAATCATAACATAAATAATGGACCCTGCACATCATGAGTTAGGGATAACTTTTCGCTCCCCAAAATTATTTTAATCTTTTGTTGTATAGAGACAGTTGTAATCTTATTTAATTTTCAGGAGAGAAAAGGGAGATTCCATACAACAAAGGGAAATATAGCTTTTATAGCCCCAGTGAAACATATAATAAATAACACAAATATGGTCAATTTTTATAAACAGGAAAAAGTACATGTTAAAGTCATCAGTTTACCCTGTTTAACGCTCTAATGACGCGGTACGTGTTTTTACTGTTGCCAATTCTACGAAATTCATTTTTATTTTCGAAATATAAATTCAAATCCAGGATGTTTTTATTTAAACGGACCTTTTATCGAAATAAATTAAATACATACTCAGGGCACTACAAAAAAATTACGTAGAATTTTCAAGAGCAGAATTAAAAAACCATACGGTACAAAAAGTCCCTTTTTGGTGGTTCAAGTATTAACAAAAAAACCTCCTGAATTAAAAACAATCTTGAATTATAAATGTTTATCTTAAAAATATATAGTGAATAATCTACTTGAAAGTGGAAAAATATATGCATTATTTTTAAGATAAAAAAATTAAGGACGAAAATATTACAATGTAATTTAACCTTTACAAATAGTACCAATAATAATAATAATGATTCAAGTTTTAAACAAATGAATCATCTCGAAGCATATAGAAGGAATACTATGTATGAAAGCGCTCAACCAATACGTACGAGTATAGTTAGAATCGTCCCGGGTGATTCTCATTTACGAAGATGATAAGTAAGAACAATATCCGAAAACATGAAATACGTCTTCCGGATAAGTTATTTTAAATCATGACTTGTGCTTCTGAGAATTTACCACTGAAATCTATGTACATCAGCGGAGTAGCGTTTTGAGCTAAAAAACAATAAGGAAAGTGAAAAAAATTCTCATTATCATCCACTATATACACAATTGAAAATTATAACTTGTTTTGTTTTGTAACTTCTCCAAAATAATTCATGTTTTTTATTCGTCCCTGTGGCTAATATCTTGTTCGAAATTTTTTGAATCTGCATACAACAAACACCGATTTATCTTACAAGATAATATCACCATTAGGGAGTCAGTTTAGCTCAGTGGGTAGAGTGCGATTTGCTAGCTTCGGGGATCGATTCCGGGAGGGGATTTTTAATCACATCTAAACATCCAGACTCCAGGCCTATTCAGCTTACCGTAATATATGTACCGGGTCTATCCAGGGGTCAAACCGGTCAGATTCTGGCCACGTATCTTCCTCCTAGTGCCGATACCTTAGTAACTGCAGAGCTCAATCCTCCGTGAAACCCTTGGGCACCTTTGGGGCCTGTTGTGGAAAAGGGTGACTTAGATTTAGTGGCGACTCCATAATAGTGACATTATCTTGTAAAATAAGACAGTCATAAAATTTCGAACATGATTGGGGCTCCGTAAGAACGAGTTTCACATTTATATTTGATCTCCTCAGTGGACAAATATGTTAGTGTCATTTTTATTTATAAGAATTGTAATTGTAATTAAAGAAATATTAGTGGATATATAAGTCCCAATAAATAACCTTTCACTTTTCCACAAATGTGTTTTACTTCATTGGACGGTAACGTAAAAACAATCGGGAGGTGATTTCATAACAAGAAAACAATATGTAAATGACATATGTGGTTAAAGAAAAGTCGTGAGATGTACAGTGTAATGGTTTGAAGAACATTATACCCTGAACATAAAAGTTATTCCACTGCAATTTCAAACTTTCATCCACGGACAATGGATGGTAATGTGAATTAATACTTTTATAACCATGTTCGAACACAAAATTATAATATCTGCACGCTATGGATTATTCTTTAAAAATAAAAACAGTATTTCATATTCTAACTATATTTTATACCGGGAAGCGTCCAATAGTTCTTTTTGTGCAAAAAAGACGTATTTTGGCTCTAATAAATGAGAATTACCGATGCGCACGGACAGATGGTCGAATGGAATTCTAAAAAACACATTTTCCATATCAGGGGCATAGTAAACGAACGTTTTCGTCCATTATTCACGATTCAAATCTTTGCTTGTGAGAAAGCAAAAATAAAAGCAATAGTACTTGTACATTATTATTATTATATTCCGTTTAGGATCTCAGCTTTTTCTGCTGGTCGTAGTGAGGTACGGGCTACACCAAGCACACTCACTCTGGATGATCCAAAATATTTCTGACTATTCTTGATGTGTTGAGCAAAACAGCTTTCTGAAGTTGTACATAAATGGTCTTACGCAATTTTAACGTGCTAATACTATTGTGGAGGGAGATAGGGATGACTCCTGCAGAGGACATTACTACTGGTACTATGTAAACTCTCTCCATGTCCCATATCCTTTGTATTTCTGCCTTAAGGTCACTGTATTTCTGATATTTTTCCTGAATTGTTTTCTGAAGGTTGTGAGTGTTTGGCACAGCTATGTCTATCAAATAGATTGTTTTGTTAGTTGATCTTTTAGAACTATGTCTGGTCTGCTGTTATGAATTGTACGATCCGTGATTATTGACTTCTCGTAATATAATTTGAAGTTTGTTGATTCTAAAACGTTAGCCGGCTCATATTTGTAATAAGGTGTGCTATTTTCTATAAGACAATACTTTAAAGCTAATGCTTGGTGAATTATGTTAGCCACCTGGTTATGGCGATGTAAATAATCAGTTTGTGACAACATATTACAAGCTCCGGTTATATGTTGAATTGTTTCAGAAGCAGTTCCACATTTCCTGCACTTATCATTTTCCATATGGGGATCCTGCATAATATATTTCTTATAATTCCTAGTGGGAATATCCTAATCCTTGATGGCCATAACAAACCCTTCTGTTTCAGGAAAAAGCTCCCCTCGCCTGAGCCATGCGTTCGCCGCTTTCTTGTCAACATTGGGGTTGCTCAGGTCATTAGGGTGTCTTCCGTACAGTGCCATGCTCTTCCATTCCAAAACTTTGTCTGCTTCTGTTGAAATTTTTTCATTGTCTAAGTTTCTAGCTTCTAATAGGTTTAATGGAGTGTAATTGTTGTCTGAGCTGCAAATGCTGGCGTGAGGATTCCTTCATGCGTTCATGAAAATAAGAATGAAGTTGAGCAATCTGTTGTGTAGGTTTTTTATATCTATAATTCCTTTTCCGCCTTCATCTCTTGGAAGTGTCATTCTCAGATTACTTGATTTTGCGTGGTGTTTCCGATTGTTTGTCAATTTTCCCCTCAATTTTCTCTGCAGATTTTCAAATCAGTGGTCGACCAAGATATTATCGCAAATGAATAAGTTAAAATTGATATTACATATGTGTTTATGGCCTTTATCAAATTATTACTATTCAGCTCTGTTCTACAGATTCTCTCCAATCTGGTGGTAAATTCCGATGTAAGAGTTCTCTCGATTTCAGTACGTGCTATCATTTTTGATTGCTTTATTCCTAGATACTTGTAAAACTCAAATTCTGTCATTAGCCCAATTTTACCCTGCACTGTATCAACTCCCTGAGGGTTTACTAATTATTTACCTTTACGACTACTAAAGATTCTGCACTTTTCTAAGCCAAACTTCATATTAATATCCACTGAAAACTGTTCCACCAATTGTATTAATTGTTGAAGCTTAATTGAGGATGAAGCATATAGCTTCAAGTCATCCATGTACAGAAAATGGGATACCCGATGGCCACTTCAGTTATTGCCTATGCGATATTCGATGTTGGTACGATTCAGTAAACGGGACAAGGGATTCAGTGCCAAGCAAAACCAAAGTGGACTCAAAGAATCGCCCTGAAAAATCCCCCGTTGTATCTTAATTTCAGAACTTATTTCATTTCTATTACCATCATAAATATGAATAAATGTTCTCATAAATGTTCATGTGTTGTAGGAATCCAATCAAAGCAGGGCGTATCTTATATATCTTAAGTATATCTATTTACCACATATGAGGTACCGCACCAAAGGCCTTCTGATAGTCAATATAACAACAGAAAAGATTTCTATTTCTCTGGTGAGCTTCTTTGAGAATAACACAATCAACTACCAGTTGCTCCTTGCATCATTTCATGCCCTTTTTGCAACCCTTCTGTTCTTCAGTTAATATGTTCTGCTTACTTAAATGAGCGTTTATTAGTCGTGTTACACAAAGTCATTATTTTGCAGACAGTCTGCAAGAAGGTTATTGGTCTGTACTTGGATGCGTCATTTGAAATTTTCCCCTTAGGCAATAAAAACGTTTTACCTTCTGTCAAAAACAACGGTACCATTTCAGGGTGTTGAAAGAAGACATTGATGAAATGAGCCAGATGGATGTGAGTACACTTTAGTTTCTTGTACCAATAATTATGTATGTTGACACTACCTGAGGTTTTCCAATTATGAGTTTCATTAACATTTATTATTATTATTATTATTATTATTATTATTATTATTATTCTAATGTTTTAAATATACTTTTGTCGAGAAACGAATTTGTGGAAGTTGGGGGACAAGCGGAAGCGCAAATTACGAGTTCGAGGGCTCTGGCGACTATTATGCGACGTAGCAAAAAAATGATAAGACACAAAATTGTTTTATTTTTAAAAGACACTTTTTCTTCTAAACTAATATTAAAAATATTTTTAAACATTTTTGACCTATTTGAGCAATTTTTTAAAATGCCTACTTTAATAGCAGAGGTAACTTTCGGAAAACTTCACATTCCAATTCAGAGATCTAAAACACAAAGAAATCAGTGTAACTTAAATTAAACTTCTTGTAATCTCCTCAGGTATAACTGCTTTTTGGTTCCGAATTGCGTGTATTAAATCCAAAAACATCTGGAGCTTTACAGCACTTAACGAGGGAAGAACACATCGTTGTCTGGAAACCTGTGGTTCACAAATATTTCTTTCGGTAATCGCTTAGTTAGGAGAGAACGGTTTGTCAGGTCCGCCAAATACCTGATCCTCTCATTCAAACGATCATCGTACATCTCAGCCACTAACGCCTGAATTTTTCCCGTAGATATCGCTCAGAAACCCAAAATCTGCCTCCAATATCTGTTCGTGGATGGCGACTCGGGTAGGCTAAGCTGTTGGTATATCCAACTAACTGACTCACACCCATTACCACAGCTCCACACCTCGTACCACTCCTAGTCCGTTCCATGTAAGTTGAATACAGTAAAGTACAATCCCGTTCTCACTGACGTCATGATAATATCAGACAGCTGGACAGGTTTTAATACAGAAAAAATATTCCAACTTCCTCGGCAGGGTAAAACTCATCTCCTCGCTTTTCCCCATAACGAATACGTTATAAGAAGGTGTCAAATGTGTCATAATTTCGATTACGACAAAATCAAATCGATTATTATATTACACTACGACTGTGGTTACGATCTCTATGTGGTGAGAACTCTTAGGACTGTGGTTAGGATTTACAGACAGCGGTGGCCTAGTTGTAGCGTCTTCGCTTCCACGATCCCGCTGAGCGGTAGAGCGTGTGTTCAAACCCTGCGCGGCCGAACTAGGTGAAGTTTGAAGTTGAGGTTTCCCTCATCTACTCCAGACAAATGTCGGTTCTGTACCATAAGCTCCCCAGCAACCCAACATCTCTCCTTCCCAATTCCCTTACCCAAGTCCAACGGTTAGGAAGAAGAGCAGGCCTCATGGCCTGAACCTCACCAAAAGGCATGGAATGATGTTGAAAATTCGAAACGCAATTGCTTGTCTTAGCGTGAAACAAAAGGAATAACACACTAATTGTAGGAAGGTCGGAGAACAAATTTGAGGACAGCTGCAGTGTTTCGAAAAGAAACTAGTCAAAAATAATTTTACAAAATTAATTAATAAATGTATTATATTTTACAATCAACGAAAGGGTTTTGAGTACGAAGGATTGCCAAGAAGACCAGGCAGGGAAGTTGCGAGGGAACTGTTCCAACGACACACATTCAAAGATTCAAATGACATAATTTTATGATCGTTCGGTTTCGGTTAACAAAATCCTCGAGGGAGGAACCCTGCGCCTCGGCTAGAGGAAGGGAAAGTGACATCATGACCAGACATAATGGGCAAAATGAACCACTCTTGTGTCAGGATGTGTCATATTGTATCAGGATGCATTCAAGAACGATAGGTTGGGATGATGCGTTAGTACGAGAACGTATCAAATTGGGGGATCGAAGTTATTATGATTGTATCTTTTGAGAAATAACGAAGATGATGGTCATAGCTTGAATAACAAATGACGAAGAAGTATGAAAACGGAGGCATATAATGGAATGTTGGGCGGTCACTGTTTTGACAATGTTTGATCGGTTTTGGTTTGAATCGTTTAGTAACTGTTTTGCTGAAGGGTATTTTTGCAACACCTATTGACAGGGAGCTGTTGCGTTACCTTATATGACATGAGTTTTTATGCTTCGGGACATTGTCTGTTCGGTGTGTGCAAGTTATAGAACAGATAAGAGTTCTGTCGAGCGCGGTATTTTAATGCGTTACTGTGCATGTTATTATATCGCTTTATAGTCTTTTATTGTTACGTGTGCATTACTAGACGAATATTTAACCATCAATCTACTCGAGAGTAGAATCAAACATTTAATGTGCTGGATTCACGAACGATGAGGAATCATATTTGTGAGTAGATCATTAAAATTCAGTGAGTTTGTTGAATCGTCCAATTCGCATATACGTGATTTTTTATGCTGCAATGGACGCTCGTGTTCTAAGAATCAAGACGTTATCACCGGTACCGGCACGAAACATGACGCGTGTGTGATCGACTCCTGGATAATGCATCAGCGTGACATCCTTGGCGGAACGTGACTAGTCTTGTGGTGTGCGTTATAGTCGAGACAACAACCATCTGACTAGGTGATATAGTCGTATCATCTAGTTATTGTCGAGACAGGAGACGAGGTGATATCTTGTCAGCTAGCCAAAGGTAGTAAATGACACACGCTTCGATGCTGTGCTCTACTTAAGTAATGGTTAGTGGTGATAGACTAGAAACCACACAAAAGGACAATGGTGAAATAATTCAATTGGAAGTGGTTTCAATAATTATCAAGAGAGTCTTTATAACTCGCGTTGTGATGTCAGCTGCGTCTAATTGTCAAAAGAACTTTTACCAATGTATGAGCGGTGTTACAATAGGTCACAAGTGTGCTTTAACTATAAATTAACATTAATAGGTGTCATTAGAGTACAAGTTTGATTTCAGATCCGTGCATTATCTTTTCTTTAATTTTGGAGGAGTGCATTACCATGAGTATTATCTTCTTTTTTTTCATTTTGGGGGAGTGGAAGGTTTTTAGACTAACATGTAAAGTGTATCAATGTCCTGTCTTTTGTTAGGTTTAATTCATTATAATTAAGGCCTCCAGCCATAAACTTTTGTTTCATGATGTTTTGATCCTTAATTGGATGTTGCTAATGAAGAAAACGTTCTAATGATGATGAATTAGAAATGGAGTATTTTACGGTGTGTTGGGCCGAAGTAAATTCAAAGGGAACGGGGGCAAAGTATTTTGCAGACCATGTGTTAGTGTTATAAGTGATAACTATTCTTATTTTTCAGGACGAACGTGTATCCATGTGTCCATTCGTGACTTACATCCTGGTCCACGAACATACTCCCTTGAGACCCATTTATCAATGAAATAAAGATGGGAATGTTCTTGTAGAAGCAGTAGACCTGAGAACCGCTTTAGATGTCCAAGGTGAGCAGTTGCTGTCAGATTCAACATATATAGAACTCGTTACGATACAGGTGGTATTATGACCTGGTATTTGGCCCATTCCCACTCTAGCAGTGAATATACCCGGAAATCGGCCGATGTCACTCACATTAATTTCAACAGGAGCACATAGTTAGAGCGCACCCAAAGCAGTGGTCGTCCATTAAACGGTAGGTTGTTTGTTGTTGTAGTCACCTTCTTGAAATAACTCTGAATTTATATCTGAAGAAAATTTTTAAAAATTATCATTACCCACTCTGATTCTTAAGCAGTTTTTATCGACCGATGTTGTTGGTTTTTGCATAGAATTCAATAGAAACTTACGTACCTTCCGCCTTAGGTGATACACACTACCAGCTTTATCTGTTGGCAATAATCATATCGTCCACTAGCGCAGAGCACTTCCGGAATGAAAGTTTGCGCTATTATATTTTTTCTTGTATCCCCTAAGAATAGACAATTTATGACTAAAATAATGTCAAATATTCGCTAAAAGGTTATTGTGTACATGCGACAATTAATTATATCACGTGAGACACCTTGTCTATTTGCAGAGCTTCTACTTAAATTTAAAACGTACTTAGGTTTTAGGTAAGATAAATAATCGATTTTCGGAAAAATGCAATGTGCATGGTCAACACTGACACACTATTTAGTACAGAGAGGGCAATATTTGAAAAGACAATTTTGATTACAATTACAATGGATGCCGCGATGTATCTTCAATAAAGTTGGGATATGTCTCATATATCAATTTCTCGTAAGAAAGGCTATTTTTAGAGATAGTAATTATTCCATCGATTTCCTCACTAAAACATCCAATTCTTTACCTTCTATTCAAAAATAAAATTCTTCATTACGATTCATATCAGACGACAGGGAGAGAAGTTCGTTGAGCCGAGCTCAAGAGGACAGGAGTGCGCGGATGAAAGAGTGAAGACAAATAGAAGCTTCTCCCACCAGTATGTTGATTATAAGCGTACCATTATTAAACAATTATAAATCTACTAAGATGATAAAGTTTTATGCGAATTTTATAAGCAAGAAATGAATGATATTCGTTTTGAGGTTCTAAACAACGATAAATACATAGTGCTACGTGCTATTCATATACAAGCAATTACGTATTTTAATAAAATATAAGTGAATATAAAAAACTTTTATTAAAATTGTTANTAAATGAAACAACATCATTCTTATGCTTTAATTTATGTTTTGTCTGTCTCTTATACACATCTAGATGTGTATAAGAGACAGATATATATATATATATATATATGATGTTGTTCGCCTGAGTGACCTCTCCAAAATTGTTGTATGTTCCCTTAGTTTTTACTATCACTGAGGGAAGCAGTAGATTCGCAGGGCAGAGTTGCCACAGCGACGAATCAGCTCAGCAACTGCATTGATTGTCTCAAGGTCACGTACTTTTCAGTGTTCGCCTCCAAAAGATTTATCTCCTTCTATAGGTTTATGAACGACGTCATGAACTAACCCAGAGGTCTTCAAACTGCGGCCCGCGGGCCATATCCGTCCCGCGAAGGTGTTTTGTCCGGCTCGCGGCCGGACGGACGGAACGTTAATTTATTCTGATGACAGGGTATCAATGTTCGTCGTACAGTGGACATAGATTGTAGTCCAGAAGCAACTTCACGCATCTCATATCTACACAAGAAAGTCAAAGAATTACGCGTTAAAATATCGTGGCAAAGATGTTTTTTCAAAACCTGTATTGACTCACTAATTCGTTAATTAATAAATGTGTATATCCGTTTCCAAAGTTTGTTTAATATGCTTTTAAGATAAGTATTTCGATAGTTAACTATTTAGTAATACATTAAAAGTCGAAGTAGGCAGGTATACGTGTCTCTTTAATATTTTAATGCATACCTGTTAATCTACTGAATGTTGTAATAAGGTATAAGTGGTAGTCGGTAATAAACGTAGAACCGACGATCTGCTGTGTTCTTTTTTTCAGGTTGGCCCTAAGTCAAAACGTTTGGAGACCCATAAAACAACCAAAAATAATACATCCATAAAGTTAGATCCCCTCCCGCCCCTGACAATAGATTGAACAATTTTAACGGTATAATTTTGCACTAGTAGAAGATCAATTTCACCCCCGCCCCTGGACTGTGTGGTATTCCACATTTCACTCATGCACTGAGGCTGAAGTGGATGTGAGCTATATTAATCGGGTATATTAATCGTCACAGATGGGAATGGACCAAAATAAAGGGAAAAGCGAGGAAATGAGTTATATCCTGCCGAGGAAGTTGGAAATGAATTTCGAAATTGGGTTCTTTCGACATTTCATGTATGCAGTGAGTCCAATATTGTAAAAAAATACAGCAGAACGCCTCTTAACCGGTCAGGTTGGGACCGAGGCCCTTGCTGGTTAACTATGTGACTAGTAAATCAGAGATTCCCGTGAAAAATCTATTTTCAAAAAGAACAGGCAATTTCATCACGTTATCACGAATAGACGATCAAATGTGACGTCAGTCTAAGAATTGTGGGTGCACTCATAAACGAACAAGAAATATTGATTCATAGAAAAATAGACATATGCACATATTGATTCGTAGTAAAATAGACTCGGGAGTAAGAAGGGAATCTAACTGGCGAACTCCATTCCCCTCCCCCATTCTGCCCGCCTCATCCCACACAACTAACGTCACGTCATTTCATTTTACTTTTTAGAAACTATCAAGTAAAGACCCGTCAATCAATCAACATTTGAGCCACTACCTGCTATTATTATTATACGCTGAAAGAGAGAAAATGTATGTTGCACGGGAGAGACCGGTTAATCCGAGGATGGTTCATCAAGAGGAACGGTTGATCCGAGGCCAGTTAGAACGGTTCCACTATAGGAAGAAATGGAATAAATTAGCAGAAACATAATTGCACATTTGTATGAATGAGTACACTCCTCTGTGTGACCGCAATAAGTGGCCTCAAGATGATAAGTTTTAAATACTTCTTTAAAATCTGAAAAATTATTGGTTGAAATGTATCGAGTCTTGACCCAGCTTTGCTATAAATTGAATGATTTTACTTCCTATGAAAAAAAAACGAAGTATGTACCCCTTTTTAGTTTTCACGTACATTGGAAACAACATATAAACAAATTTTCTGTTCATATTAACATGATTATATTCCAGCACTTTCTAGGAAAAAGTAATGGATAAATTGATCACAAGGAAATAGGTACACTACAGTGAGGTCAACAATTCATTAAATAACGCCCAATATGGTTCCCCGAAAATTATAAACATGGACGATATGATAAACAAGTTATTAAATTTTGTGACCAGCAGAACAGGGAAATATGCACTTTGCCTCTTCCTGGACTTTCAGGGAGCTTTCTGTAGTGCAAAGTGGGATATAATATTGCGAAAAATGCATGGAATGGAAATTCCAAACTACTTGTACAAGATGTTCTGCTCATACTTGGAAGATAGAAATATTTGTAGAAATAGGGGGAAAACGAATAGCGAGAGAGATACACATAAGGTGTCCGTAGAGATCAACATCTGACTCGATATTATGAAGTTAATGTTAAATACTCGTACCTTTCTAGAGGAAATGCAGGACGCGAATATCAGCTGTGTGACCAATGAAATTGCCTTAGTATTTACCTCAATAATCGTAAAATGATACTATTACGTCAATGTGGAGGTGCTAGCTTTAAATCAACTCTACTAGCACCCCTACTTTTTAAATTGCTATTATGGGTGTTTCACGCGTGTACCAAAAACAAATCTTTTTTGGTGCAAATAGTACTTCATTAATACTAAATTATAGGCTAACTTTTGTTTTGTTTTTATAAAAGGAGGGTGCTAAATTTATTGAGGTTTAGTATTCGATGGTTCAAGTAGGAAGTTATAGTATTGCGTGAGGTTGTCAGGAGAACGCTGAAATTGATAATTTTCGAAGAATAAACATGGATTATGCGGTTTGGATTATCAAAGAAAAAAAATACGAAATCCAGTAGTAAACCTGATTGACAAGAAAATATAAAAGTGCAATCCCTGGGGTTAACGATATTTAAGAATCTTCAGTTTTGTTACATTATGTTACAGAAAAAATGAATAAATATATTACTGCATGCAAAGAATTTGTTTCAAAAAATTCAATATAAGTAATAAAGAACCGAAAATGTTGTACAGAAGAGGATTACAATCCAATCTGTGCTATAGATGCTCGACGTGGGGACACCGTATAACAAATATACAAAGGAAGATAAAAGGCACTGTTTATGAGCGGATGGTACTTGACTGTATCAACCAACTCATGGGAGGTTATAGTGGGAATATGGTCGCAGATGCAAAAGCTAGAATTCAGAAGCTTATTGAAGAAAAATGGAGATTTCCTAATAAATGGAGGTGAGGTACATGACTGTGTGAAAGGAAGAGGTTAATGGAATCCCTTCTCGCAGTTTGACAAACTCGCTGGAAGGAAGGTAAAACACGGAGAACCTGTTACAAATACATAAGAGAAGTAATTTCAGAGAAAGAAAACGTACATAGTTTAACCCGGACGTACAGTAACTGACATGGTGACATGCAATAACTGCAATACATAACAGGACATGGTGACTTTAAACAATACTAAACGAGGATAGGAAAGGCAGAGATAGATGTATGTGTAAGAAAGTGAGTGGTAGAACCATATAAACGCCGGATCATTTAATATATGATTGTGAAAAGTATCGTTCACAGATACGTATTTACACGTGGACGTTCACACGTTCCCAGTTTACAGGTGGAAAAATACTTTAAAACACCCCGTAAATACATTGTTGGAGAAGGAGTGCCTTCGTGCTTAAACCCACTGCTCCGAAAAATTTCGTGAACGCTCCCGAGCGCCGATCAGCTGAAACGGCGCGCCTAATCAGATAGGAGNCCCCCCCCCCTCTACTGGTTTTGGTAGCCTGCGCGCGGAGGGGCTGCAAGAGAGACGGAGCATGGGAGTTGATAGAAGAACGGGAGTCGCCAGGGACGCAGAGCAGTCTCCGAGAAGGAGAACAGTCACTTCGAGAGCGACGACAGTGATCGCCAGAGTGATGGCGATGTTAGATGATCACGAGTAACGAGCAATACGAGACCATACCGTGGGGACGGGCGGAGCGCCGTCATATCGCGGGGCAGCTCGAGGTCATGAGTTGGTACGGCTAGACGCTCCTGCATCGCGTCACCTGCCCACCACGCAGAGTCTCTAATCTGTTATGTCGTTGTCGAAGCGACTCGAGCAAAGATGCTCGAAGAATACTGTATTTTGTAGGTTTTAGACGCAATATTTTCAGTGTTCTATTCTACAGAATGTTAATAAATGTTTGTTTTTTTACGAATGCTTTGAATCTTTCTTCCAGCGACTAACCAACATAATCAGTTGTTTTCCTTATATTATGAGATCTAGGTAGGAAGGTTCAACCCGACTAGCGGTTCTAGAATTGGTGCCCGGGAGTGAATCATGATCCCTGAGAATCATCGTTCCACGTGTTGAACTCCAATAGTTTTGCATGTGTAGTTGAGACAAAAGATACATCTCAATGTATATAATATATGAATATTATATATGAATTATAAGCAATGGTATTAATTGCTTGTGAATATTAAATTATTAGATTAGGAAGAAATAGTTTCACAAATAATATTATGTAAATCCGTGGTCTTTAATGTAGTTTCCACATATAATAAAACATTATATGAATACATGTAAAATTATAACAATATTTGCGAATTCAAATTGATAGATATTACACAAAGAGAAAAACATGAGTGATACGAAAAAATCGATATGTGAAATGTTCTATTAATTGGGTATTAAACACATCAATATTTTTCTCACACAGCGAAAGAGCCACCCCCAAATGTTGGCGCCCCGGACAAATGTCCGGGTTGCCCACCCCTAGAGCGGGCCCTGAGTCTAGTGAGACCAGGTAATCATTAGCAAGAATCTCCACGACAACTAAAAAGTAAATTTAAGTTATCCCAAGCAATTTTAGAACGAACAGACGATTGGATGAGTAGACTGAATGAACTTTGGCTAATGCAATGACGATGCTGGTAGGAGGAATTTTTGAAAGTTCAATTAAACTCTAATATGAGGATCAAAATCAATTGATAGCAATACTTCATCAGAAAGTAGCAGAGCAGGTTACTCAAATCGTGAATTAAAATGGAGAAACAGAGGATGAGATAAAAGGTCTTGAGAGTAATTTTATAAAACAGCAACAAGAATTAGAAAGGAATTTCCGATTCCGCGAAAGAAGAAACGCGAGAGCATGCTGGAAGAAGTAAATTAAGTTTACAGGAGGAAGATTTAGAAGAGAAAATGAAATTAAGCGATGGATGAATAATTCGTGAATATTCGCGCGGATTATGTACGAAGAGCGCATATTAAAACATTTTCTAGTTGCACACATCAGGTTGTACAATATATGTGAAAAACATTTNGTACGAAGAGCGCATATTAAAACATTTTCTAGTTGCACACATCAGGTTGTACAATATATGTGAAAAACATTTCCACATACTTGGAGTTATCAGAACAAATAGAACGATAAAACAATGTGTAATTAAATAAGAATTTGTTCAAAACCAAGAAAATTCTCAATAAATCACATCAAAATAGGGGTGCTTCGTTCAGTATGGTAAAAATAAGTATGTCAGATTACTAAAGAATCCCTGTCTGAAGCAATTGCAAGAGATTTCTTGTTGCATGTAGAATTATTGATTTCTGCATAAAAATTACGGTTTGTTTCTTAACTGCTGTCTCAATTTCTTTGAAGTAGTGTAAAATTCGAATACTTAAAATGATGGCTCGAAGAACTTGTGTGCGATTTATCCACTTTTGTTGATTATGGAAAGCAAGATTTTGTATTTTCTGATTCTCTCTGCATAAGTTGTGGACGTCTAAATGAATGACAGTTATCTTGCTCTTTCTGTCTGTGAGACGTAAATCAGATTTGGTGTGTTCTTGCTGTTAATATAATTCTGTCGTAATTAATTTTGTAAGTCTCATCCAACAACAGTTCGGAGATAAAGTGAAAGAAGGGTTATGGTTAGTTTTCAGGGGAGTGGGTAATGAGGTTACATCTTGTGTACTGTACTGGTTACGGTATGTTGAACAAGAGTGTTGCAACCAGATATAATATTATCGATTGTTTCTCTGTTGGCAAAGCACCTTCCGTATTTGTCATTATTTGCAGCAAAACCTCTGAGTGTTTCAAGTACACTATTATTAACATTATTAATATTATCTTTTTTCTATGTTGTTCGGTATCCTGAAACATTGCCGCTCTTGAAGCTAAAAACCGGATTATCTTAAAACAATAAGTCTAATTCTTGTAATAAAAAGAATTCATGAGCATTGTCAAAAATTTCAGAAGTTAATAATTACCAGTAACAGTCAGAAGGTGTTCCATGCGATCCTGAGAGTAAGGATATTCATCAAGTTTCCACAAATCATCAAGAGAATTGTTCACGGTTTCCAATATATCATCTAATTCCATCAAAGAATGAGAATTCAGATCCCTGCCATGAATCATGTTGTCTTAGTACATACATTCTTTGAAATATTAAATATTCAAAATCTTACATACTTAAAATCATTTCCTAATGGTTCTAAAGCATTCCAGAACGCAGTACTTCGTTCCCTCAAATCTCGTCTTGTAGCAGAATTAGCAACTGATGCCCAGTAGGTAACTTCATCCAGAGGGTTCATTATTACTGTAAAGGATGCTATTATTTTCAAACCATAATGAAGAGAGAGGGGCATTAACAATGTCAAGAGAGTGGGTGAAGAAAATATTTAACCTGTAGTGTTTTCAACGAAAACATTTTTTCTGTCTTCCGTTCTTCCTTCTCCAAGTGCCAACCTTAGGCCAGATTCAAGTTCAGAAATTAATCCTTGTAACTTGGGGTCAAATTTCTGGCTCCATTCACTGTTCTGCAAAAAGAAGTCAAGGGTATTTTTAAGAAGAATCTTTTCTGAAATTTATTTAAAATTAAAATTTTACCTTCAGTAAAATTGGTGAAAAAACTTTCTCGAGTATGTGATAAAATGATGATATTGGAGAAGCAGCAATTGAAGAAATAAATATATTTTTATGCATGTTTTCTTCTGTTATTACATCTGCAAATGTTTTAAAGAAAATCAGAAGAGGATTGTCTTCTTTCAAAGATATCTGAAAAAGAATGTCAAACATTTTAATAGATGTGAGAAATAAACAAGAGAAAAATACATGTCCATTAATGTACAATTTTGTATATTTACCTTGTTGTCTAGCAACATCTCTCCGGGATTTGAATTATCGATAGAAATACATAATATAAGACAAGTTCCATTATCGAGAAATTCATTTAGACTTTTGTTATCCAACAGTTCACCAGCTCCATCACTTGACAAGTTTATGTTGAAGTAGTGAGCTATAAAATTTAATGAACATCAATCCGAATTCCCCGTTGTAGTATTGGTCATAATTATCAATATCCAGGCGATCGATCTTCCCTTGATTGAAACTTTTGTGTAATGCGGTGATCCATACGGATCGCCGGCAACAACAGAAATAATGTCGGAAGTGCTTCTCAAATAACAATTAAGAATATGACGTGTACACGGAGTTTACCCAGAAATGAAGCCATAGTGAATTATTTTCTCGTCCCTTCAGTCTAACATTATAAAATTTCATTGAAATCAAGAGAAAAATGGAATTGCTCAGAATTAGTATCATAAACAAATGTTGAATTTATAATTATTAAATTATGTATCCTTCCGGTAAATTCCATTGAAATGCATTCAGCCATTTTCGATTAATATTGCAGTCATGGAGGCTGCTTTGCAGAGAGCGTTTGGTACAAAAACTTATTTCACCGAAAGTGAAAATATGACCAAGGGAATCTGTATACGAACATAATAGCTTCTCGTGACTTTACTCCCGGTAAGTTTTCAACATTTCTACACATTCCTCTTTGAATCTCCGTTTATATCTACTGAAAACTTTCTCTTACCCATTTGATTATCTATTATTATGATTTATTGTAATCTCGCCATATATTTACTATAGGACTAGATGTAAATACTCGCGTTTATTTTACCTCAGCAGCTATAATTATTGCTGTTCCCACAGAAATTAGTTTTTTAGTTAATTAGCCCCCCTTCACGGATCTCAATTAAATTATCGATCAGCATTATTATGTAAATAAAAATAATGTACACAACATTGCTGAGTAAAGATAAAAACGTACTGTTATACATAGTTATTATAAAAGCACACGAAAATAATATTATATTTTAATCCATTTTGAAGTACTACTACAATGGAGAGAGAAAGTTAAAAAAAGAAATGACATTATTAAATAGAATGATTAAGAAACAATGTTGTAAATGGGAAATTGAAACACATTCTTTAATTCTTCTGCGACACCTATAGGCGTGTGACGAGCCACCGCTGTCGCTGTCGCCTTCGTCCCAACGGTGCAGTACTTCCAGACGATACCTGGCCAAACGTATTTTACCCCTTAAGTTTGGATAATTAAGACAAATTATCATTTTAACATAAATAAACAAATGTTGTCATTATTTTTGTTAATAATTTTTTTTCTAATTAGCTAAATTTACGGGATAAATTCCGGCACTGTGCGACGTTGACGACTGAGACAGCGGTGGCTCGTCAAGCGTCTCTAGGTACTGTACGTACCACAAGTGAAACATTATAGAAGCAATGATGCGGTTTAAAACTTGTAATCGTCGATATGAAGAAATTCTAATTGATGATATATCAAAATACACTTTTTTGAATTGAAAAATGATTTTTAAATAATAATATGGTCCTTTTTGGCAAAAAAATATTAATTCTCGACGACATAAACCCTCTTACGAGTCTTGAGTTAGTGAACAATACAGTTTCTCATGCGGTGTTCGCACTTCAGTAATTCTGTATTTAAAAACAACCGTTCCATAAATATAAATGAGAAGTTAGAATATTTGGTTCCCTAATAAAGGTTGACATGGATTACGGGGATGAGATTCACATATTATTCGAACAATCTTCTTTTGTATTCGGAAAGTTGTATGCTATTAACGGAAGTGCCTCAAGGCTCATTTTTGTAGTACATTAAATGAGAATTAACACTTGCAAAATACACGCAGCGAGAGAACAGTGGACTAACTGCATTGACTAGGTTTCGGAATGCGTAGTACAGTTTGCGCAGTTTGTAGTTCATATTGTCAGTGAGATAATGCCATTTGAGATTCTGTCGAAAACAATTCAAGAATTTTTATTTGTGTGAACAGTTTTTATTTGAGTTTCTTTCACAAAAATAAACACTTGTTGAAGAAATCTGGTTAAGTCTATAGTAAAATGACCGAGAAACCATTTTGTCTGTTAACAATGAGACGATTTATGAGAAATCAAGAAGTGAGGCCAGGTTGAAGATTGAAGAAGATTGAAGAAGCCCACTCAGATTGAAGAAGCGGTATAAATTACTTTCCTACTTACTTTTTTAACCGATAGAGCTTGCGTCCGTTTAGTACCGTCCAGAGTGCGTCTAGAGAGTGTAACCGATCTATCCCCACCACCGAGTTCCTCCATGTTTCCGTCGAAGTGGCGCATAATTCAAATTCACTAATGTAAGTGTAAAATGTTTGTTTCTCGTGATGCACCACAAGGTAGTATGTCAGTCAAATGCTTGCCTGGTCCTCCCGTGGCAACGACTGCTCGTAAACCTAAAACACTTGTAAAATCTAAACTATTCGGGCAAATTTTACGATTTAAAGACTCTTAAATGCACAAAACAATGCATTTTATTGGATCAGTATTTATTTTTATCTACTTAAATTACTCTTTAGTATTTTAACGCGTCTATTTTTAAAACATATTTTTCAATAATTTTGGTTAACGTTTGTAGATAGACATATGCTGTCGCGGACTTTTTTGTAGAACTCTTTGAGGCGAACAATATTGCCATTCATTGTTGCCACCTATCTCTAACTGTTTAGACAGCGTATGCAATAATTTCTCTCCGAAGATTGATTTTTACCCAGACTTTATCGTTATTACCTATTACTTGTGATATCTAAGATAATAAAACCTTGTCAGATAACATATCTATGAATTAAAGTCGTTCCGCCGACAGAGAAAAGAATATTACAAACGTCTTAACTTTTGTACATGGATACAATGATACATGCTTATATTAATTCTAGCTTTGAAAACACACATTACCGACCATTTAAGTGAGATATATGCTTTTTAATGTACAGATGAAATATATGGTCTCTTATGAGAAAACTTAATATTGAAAATAAATTACTTTCCAAATATTTCAAAAAATTGAACTATATTTAAAAATGTAGCTGAAAGACTCAATTGATTTTTAAAAAATTATATAGGTCACCGGGTATTTGGAAGAGATATTTGACATTTTGCAGTGTCTTGCTCCCAGTTTTCTGACTCGGAAAGCTATTCACCATTGTTTGTGACGTCATGAGGTATCCATGCTCTCACAGGACGTGCTATCCGGGGAACTCGACGTTTCATGGCGAGCAATGAGCAGTGCTGCGTGTCGTCGATGTGCCTCAATAATTACTGAGTTTGGTCGGATTTGTAAACTTTTATGCCAAGTTAGATTATTAACATTTACTAATATTTGTTTAGCAGATAAAATATTTTTTAACTTGAAAGATAAAAATGTAAACGTTTATTTTGCAAACGTTTACTCCCATTTACGTTACGGCATTACCTTCTGGGATAATTCCGGTCAGAGTATTCAAACTTTCAGAATTCAGAAGAGGATAGTTCGGATAATTTGTAAATCTCACCCCCGAAACTCTTGTAAACCTTTATTCAAGGAATTAAATATCTTAACACTTCCCTGCATTTATATTTATGAAACGGTCGTGTTTGTTAAGACCGAATTACTGAAGTGCCACCCTTGCTTTATACGAAACAGTCTCGTTCACGAACACAATACTCGCAATAGTAATAATATTCATCGCCCTAGAGTGTCAACCACTCTTTGCCAAAAGGGACCATACCATTCGGGAATCGTTCTATATAATTCCCTGCCCAAGAATATAAAAGATATTATGAAATTGAATCTGTTCAAATCCGCGGTTAAAAACTACCTCCTGCACCAGTGCTTCTACACTGTAAAAGAATTTATTGATTTTAACAAAAGTTAAATTCGTCTTGTACTTTATCACGCCATTGCTGTAGTACTTTTTAAACAACTTATAACAATTTCAAAAACTATTTTCTTGCATGATTGTGTTGTCTTATGGCTCATATTAATTTAGTTTTATGTGTACTCAACTTTGGCACGGTTGTGTACATAAATTCTGTAGCCCCATCCTGGCCCGGGTTTTTCTCCGTTTTTCCTTCTGGTAGAGGCGGATTTATCATACAGGTTCTCTAGGCTTTGTCTAGGGGCGTGTTTATTATAACAATAAATAGTGCATTTAGTGGGTTTTTTTCAACTCTTATGATTTTTAAACACTATACTCAGAATAATCTACAGTTCGATAATATCTTGTACATGTAATTTTTTGCGTTAAATTACAAACATATTGACATTCTATTAGTATTATAACTCGCAGCTAACTTTTTATCTTATCTAGGAATTTTTGCTGAAATTTTTGAATCCGCCTCTGCCTTAGGGCCCTTGATCGGAATTGATGGGATGGTCCCTTGCTTGCTTCCGGAGAGTAAATTAGTTGTGTTTTTTTCTCCACGTGGTCATACGCAGTTTGTAGTTTTTTGACAATAAATTTATATTTATTGAATATACATGTAAACATTTCACATCAGTCACTCCCGTCTATAATGAAACGAAGATATATTTAGCACCCAATGCTAGTTTAACTGCATGGAGTAAGTCACATTAGCCAGTCATCAATTGACTCTCTTGAATTCAAAGTAATGCCACCGCTTACGTTTTTTTAGCGTGATTTCTAGATTTTCATTTTTTTAATCCGTTGATTATTTATTACTAATAATGGCGCTCAATGTCCTAGTAATAGATATTATTTTTCAAACTAGACTGCGTATGATGATCCCATTGGATTCAAATATAACACTTATTAGGTTATAGAAAATAAATTCAGTTCGTTATTCGCAAAATACTTTAAGGAATATTACAACTTGAAATTTCTACTTTTATTCCAGAAACACGCTAAAAAATGTTTTTTTTTCAGTAACAATCAATAAATTAAAAATATATTCATTTTGAAAAAGTATCCGGTAGTTGCAAGTTTACTATTTTTAACAAATTCTAAAATTCTAAAGCAAAATATATTTTTTCTTCGTTGTGTTCATGAATAATTTGCTTTTTCTGGAAAATAATTGTCTGCTGATAACACATCATACGCATCAAACATTTGAATAAAGTAATTTGAGTAAAACGTTTTATAGAGAGTTAGGAAATTCTTTATTTCTTAATCATAAAATCTTTCCCTAAACCAACTTGTTTCCGTAGTCCGAAAATTCAACTTTTTTCTTCTTTCCGAATTGTCCTTTTCTCTTCCCGCATAAAAATAGACTAATATTTTCAAACGTTTGAAATCACATGAAATGAAGCCGAACAGGTGAAATGCAAGTGGCTTTGTCAGGTATGTCAACGAGTCTTTAGGCGGCCGAGTACAGAGGATGCGGAAACGAGAAAAAGAGTTGCCAAATAATCTTAATGGCTGGTTATGAACGTAGTCAAATGAGGTATTATTTTAGAGAACTAACTTTATAAATAATTGTTTGCTACAAATAAGAGCGTTTATTATTCATAATACTCTCGGGCAAATTAATATAAATATCAACAAAAAAGATAGACTTTTCAATGATTTGACTAACATTACCCGGCGGAACGACCTCAAAAAAACAATCACGAAAATAAGATTAGTGGTTCTCGTGTTTTAGGGTTTGCTGGTCGACAGACATTAATGTGATATGAATTGAATGAATTCAATGGCAATGTATCTTGGAATTTTCAATTTGCTCTCTTTTGACAGAAAAATGGCGCAGCCAAAAAGAAACCTGATCCGCATCGGCCACACTCTCTCTAGACGTACTCAGGTACCGTCAAACGGCACATCTTGCATGGTTACATGAAAACAAAGTTTAGAAGTTAAAATATTTTATTAAAAATTAAGTTTAGAAGTAAAATTTTTTTTACTTTATTTCGAAAAATGAAATATTCTTTCTTAGTCTCTAACACCTACAAATTCTTATAAATATTACGAACAATTTGAAACATTCTTAGCATCTAACACTTGTAAATAAATAAGTAATACACCTTATAAATAAGTAATACATGTTCATTCTTCACACAGTGCTGAGAAATATAAACTTATTACTTGAAGTAATTGTCAACCTTATATAGTTTATTAGTTCATTACATACATAGTTTATTTATTTTATAAGTCGTATTATATAATTCGTTCTCACTTATCAGTTGAACTGGCTAACAACGCTTCCAAAACATAATTGTTGTTCCTTATAATTATTTATTGGTGATTAATTATAATTTGCTGATAATGAACTTAATTGTAAGGTAAATATCGTAAAATACTTCTCTAATGATTGAATATGAGTTTTAAAAGTTCCTTCAAGTATTATTCGTAAAAACAAGTTTAAATCAAGAGAGAAAGTTGTGTGAAAGTTATCTTTCTAATGATGTAAAAAACAGTTTGGTGTAACTTGTTGTTGAACACGTAGTAATTACAAGTGTGCAATAGGTTTCTATAAAGCTTAGAAAATATCGGAAGGCAGCTGGTTAACGCTTTGTTCGCATTTTTTCATTGGCACGTATCTACGCGAAACACCTAAAACGTTCTCGGTGCCGGGGTGCAATTACGGCACGACCGATAGATTTAGTTTTGTATAGAAGCCCAAGTTTTGTGTGCCTCTAATTACTAGGTATTCAACAACCTTCTCGCACAGTTACACCATCTGTTTTTATATCATTTAAATGATAACTTTAGTACAATTTTCTGTCTTGATTTAAACTTTTTGGGCAAAAAATACTTAAATCAACTTTTAAAACTCATATTCAATAATTAGATACATAATTTACGATATTTACTTTCAATTAAGTTTATCATCAGCGAACTCGCTTGCGCTCGCTGGGGGGTATACCTTTAGGGACTGCGCACGTGCCAAGCCATTTAGAGCTAAAATTCTTAATGCTAAATTAAAATGATTCACCGCGTTGACCATCAAACGCGGAGTTCACCCTGTGACACTGAACATTAAAGTAGGATAGTTTTTCACTGCACTGCATTGCAATAGAAATATAGAGAAAAATACCAGATTTATTGTATGTATTTATTCATTTATTGTATGTGTTTATCATTAATAATTTTAAAATTAAAATAAGTATTCCTCTGGTGTCTCTCGTTATCACTCTAAACTATTTTTCTCTATGTTGTAGGTACATTAATAGCAATGTTACCTATGTCTATGTTAATGAAATAAGTTATATCTAGAACTTGTGTTTTGCCATTGCGCAATGCAACATTAATTTAATAATTATCAAATAATGAACCCCCTTTTCACTTTCTTGCTTTAATCATACGCGTCTTAATTTGTCAAGGCTGGAAATCAATGTCATTTGAAAAAATATCAATGATGTGAAATTTCGAGTCATTCCATGCTAATTGGTAATTAAATACTGAAAGAACTTAAACATACGTACGAAATGAAACTATGGACCGATACAAATCCTCAAAAAATAAACAAAATTATTATATAGGAAATTAGTAATTTATTCTTTGATTGGTAATGCTCAAGGTCAACTGCATTCAAGGAGTAAACAATAGGTCACCTGCATTACAAATACAATGATTAAAACAACTTATGATACGTACGTAAGAGAGACAATAAACTGATATAATTACTATTTCACGAAAGCGTTGAAACATGAAATAACATTTTGTACCATAAAGAGACTTAAAAATTAAATTAATAAAGAAAAATATACCGATAGTATTTCGCTGATTTTCTTTACAATGAACATAACAAAAATACATACCTCAGCATATAAGTCACATATCTCATACGACTTATAAATGAATAAAAGCTATTTTGACGAAAAACACTACGTTCACATACTGCAACTAATTTTTACATTTCAGATGCACTTTCAATTTATTGGTAAACGTTTTCCTAAAATCAGTAAATCTAAAACTCGTGTTTTCCAACCGCGCTACGCGTCATGATACAATAATTGCCAATAAATGAAGCATTATCTTTTTCACTTCCTCACATTAATTCGGTTGCAGTTTGCTGAATGTAGATGACCTCTGAAAAATATATCAATTATTTTCGTGTAACATTTCGAGTCACGAGTAACATTCATACCATGTTACTTGGATGCTCCTTCTTTGAAACAAAATAAATATGATATATTGTTCGACGTATTGTAAGAAATAGAGAAATAGTGAATTTTATTTTAAAAGTTAATAAATACGTTTAATATAGAACGTAAAACTGTTTTGGAATATAAAATAAACTTCACCTTCTTTTACATAGTAAAAATTATTGGTTTTTGCCTAAAACTTAATTCTTTAAAAACGTAATCTTCTTCTTCTTCTTCGTCTCTCCCTTTTGCCTTTCAGCGTCGGGTTAGCCATTTCAGATATCCCTTCTTATCTGCAGCCTTGCGCTGAACCTCCTGCACCGTTGCTCCTCTCTTTCTACATATCTCTTCAATGCTCTGATCCCACGTTCCTCGAGGTCTGCCCACTGCTCTTTTCCCCTCTGGCCTTGCATTCCATATTGCCTTGGTTTTTCTGTGACTTTCCATTCTTATCACGTGACCAAACCATTTTAAACTATTTTCTTCCATCGTGTGTACTAATGGAGTTTGCTTAAGCTCTTCTCTTATTTGTGTGTTTCTTATACAGTCTCTCTTGGTTTTGCCCGCTATTTTCCGAAGAAATTTCATTTCTGCTGCAGTTAGTCTGCTTTCCATTTTCTTATTCATAGGTAAGCTTTCTGTAGCATAAGTTAATGATTTCTTATAGACTGTGTTAAATATTTGTAGTTTTGGTTTGTTTCCTATTCCCATGTTCAGTACGTTATTGTATACTTGATAGTAAATTTTATTGGCCTTTTCAATTCTATTATTTATTTCGGCATCTTGCCTGCCATCCTCTGAGATCACTATACCTAGATATTCATATGTCGCTACTTGTTCTAATATCCTTCCCGCCCAGGAAACATTGATTTCTTTTCTGTCCCTACCTATGTGCATAACTTTACTTTTGTTGGTGTTAATCTTCATTCCTCTATCCTGTAATGCACTTCCCCATTCCTGTATTGCTACCTTCATCTCCTCTTCATTACCAGCGATTAAAACTATATCATCTGCATATACCAAGGACTGTATCCAAACCGGTTGCATCCTCCAATTTCCTACTTTATATTTCTTAGTTCTCCTTTTTGTTTGTTTTATGATTTGGTCCATGAAAATTATAAATAGTAGTGGGCTTAAAGAATCTCCCTGTTTAATTCCCTTTTCCATTCTAAATTGGCCACTCTTCTGTCCATCTAATCTAACCTGTCCGTATACATCTTTATACATACATTTAAAAACGTAATCACACTTTTGAAATAATCAATGAATCGATACAAATTTTCACTGTCTGCTGCATTCATAAATTGTATCTTGACCATTCCTTATTCATAGAAAACCACTAGATACTTTTACTTTTAGATTTTAAAACGAATTTCAATCTCATACTACAAAAAAATTCAAAGCGAGGATTATCAAACATATATAGGAAAATGATACATTCCTAATTGTCTCGCGTATTAAGAAACCCAGTTTGCCAATGTAAATAATAAGCATCTTTGCAATTAAATAAAATACAAATATATACCTGAGCTAATCAATCACAAAAACTGTACGACACGTTTATGAATAAAAGCTATTTTAACGAATAAAACTTCACTACGATTACGTTTGGCAACTTATCTGTTTTACTCTTCAGATTCCGGTTCAGATATGTTCACCAAGATCCATTTTTGTCATTTTATTTGCACAAAGACACAAAATAATTAAACACATATTGTGTTTATTATAAACTTAATTAAAGCACACAATACTCCAACATGTCCATAAAACCTTAAATAACATACACAATTCACGATAAATCCCAATACAATTTTAGTGATGTTCGCCGCAACTATGTTTTCTTTGACGCAACTATTTTTGCAATCGACGTGGCTTTGGCTAAGCTACATGACACATCCACAAACTAATGCTCGCATGCTGGCGTAATATTAATTCCCCGAAAAATGTTCCTTAAAATTAAAATTCTCGAACTTTTTTTTTTTAATTTTGTCATTCATTGCTATTCTATAGCTTTGAGAAAAACCAAATTTCACATTTCTACGACTAGTAGAATTTTCAAATAATTTTCAACTACAAAATGAGAGCTTTTTATTATATTGTATTATAAATATATTTACAAGGAACAACATTTATGTTTTGGGAGCGTTATTGACCAATTCAACTGACAAGTGACAAAGAATTATACACAACTACGATTTCTAAAATAAATAAACTATTTATTTAATGTGCTAATATACTATAAAAGGTTGGGAAATAATTCTAATATTGTCAAGTAATAAGTTTATATTACTCTGTACTGCGTGAAGCATGCACACGTATTACTTACTTATAAGTCGCATTACTTTTTTCACAAGTAATACATGCTGAAAATATTTCAAAAGTTTTCGTAATATTTTAAAGAATTTGTAGGTGTTCGAGACTAAGAAAGGATATTTCATTGCACGAAATTAGATAAAACGTATTTCTACTTTTTTCTCTGAAAAATGTACTCATAATCTTTATCATGTAACCATACATTCTATCTGTTTTAAAAGAGATGCAGTTTGACGGTACAGAATGGAAGCTCTATCGGTCATAAAAGTAAGTAGGAAAGTAATTTAGTCCCGCTTGCAAAGAGTGAGGGTCGAGTGTCGTTTAAGCACCTTCCTTCACTCGGTATAGTACTTAGAAAGTTAGCCAGTGATATGCTTATCCACGAATTCTTAAAGTAAAAATGCCATTAAATTTTGTAGAAAGGATTACATGATTGATGACATCAAATGTTTCAGAATCAATATAACTTGAGGTTTATCTCCATGGTCAAAATAAATGTACGAAGCATATTCGAAAAGTGAGGGTAGGTTGCTCATACTTCATTATTGGCAGATGAGAACAAAATAGAACGCATATATCACCACTATTGTTTGTATGTGAAACCACTAAATTTGTTGTTTTCATTCAGTCGTCGTTTGGTCGACGGTGAATGTTGTCATAGTTGTCTGCAAAAATCGTTTCTCCCACCATTTGCGCAGTGCGTGCTGTTATTCGATTTTTCTGCACAAAAGGATCACCAGCTGCCCAAATTCCTAGGGACTTGCGTCTAGAGTATACACTAACAGAAATGAGTGAAGTTGTTAGACAATACTGTCGGAATTTAAAAATGTGAATGTGCATGATGAAGAGCTCAGTGGCACGCCCAGTATCCAGATCGAAGACAAGTGGACCATTACCAGAAATAGCGATCTGATTCATGATTATCGATTAGTGCTCTAACTGATGAATAGACTTCTTGTTAGAAGCACCACTATTTATTCGATTGTTACAGAAAGGTTAGGGTATCACAAATTGTGTGTAAGGTGGGTTCCGAAAATGCTTATCGACAAACACAAAAAGCAAAGAGTGTGACGTGGCCGAGCACTTTGGGACCAATACTGAGAAGACGGAGAAGATTAGACAATACAGTGGCGTCATTCAACTTCACCAATACAGGAAAAAGTTCAAGAAATCTTCTTACTCGAGTTGGAAAATTATGAGTACTGTTTTCTCGGACGTGAAGGGAATTCTTTTAGTTGATATCTTGGAATGTGGGGAAAAATTACAGCCGACGTGTACTTTTTTATTTTCTTGCTTCTTTACCCCTGTTCTTCCACATTTTGGCCACTACCAGGGTTATTCTCTCTTAATTTTCCTAGTCCTTTGTTTCCTTCCTTTGTTTCTTTTTTTTCGCTTCAAGTAATTGTATTTAATTCTATGTAATTTTGCGTTCATTCCTTATGCACATGATCTGCATGACGTATTTCTCTAACGTATAATTTTGTTCTGTTTCTGTCCACTGCTCCTTGTCCTGTAAATTAAATTTTCCCTGACTTATTCTGCGTCTCAGCCATTCCCCTCTTTCAATCCTTGTAACATTACAATCAAGTATCTCCAATGCCCCGCCCACAAAAGAACATTTCACTTTCTTTTATTCTCCTCTTTTTATATAACTGTTTATGTGTCCGGTACGTATTTCAATTACCTGAGCTCCTGGCTTAAACCATTCCTTTTTCTGTACGTATGGCACATCCTTAATAAATCTATATAAATCCCTACCCTCTGTTGCTTTTTCTCATCTTTTTTTGCCAGCTTCGTTCAATTTCTTTTGTGATTATCCTCGTCCATTCCTTGTCTTGTTTAGTTATTTTTTCATCATCAATCTGCACTTCTTTTCCTCTTCGCACCAGATATCTTAGTTCCATCACTTCAACTTCCAAGTCCATTGGAAAGACTCCACATAGCACTTGCGACCCTTTATTTAAGAGACTACGGTATGCCCCACACCACCCCAACAAGCCTTGACGCTGAATAAACTTTAGTTTCCTTGCACTATGGTCTATGTTGCCTCCCTCATCCAGACATTGCACATTACGTAATTATTGACCTCACAACTTCTTTGTATAATTTAATTACACTGATTGTGTATTTATTTATCACCAATCTCATCATACTATAGTACAACTTGTTTATTTTTTGAGGTGTGCCAAGTGATGTTGGAAAATCAACCTTTCGTCAAACATTATCCCCAGGTATTTAACTTTCCTTGCTAATTTCAACCTACAACTGCCAGTCTTAATTATTGCTTCTCTTCTACTTTTCCCTCCATATTTCATTCCGAAAGCTATTCCGACAGTTTACTCTTTTGATATTTTAACTGTACAGACCTGCTTGCTCGGAGCAACGTCTCTAATGCCTTTTGTCCTGCTTCCTCTAACTCCTCGTAATTTCCTTCCACGACTACATCAAGATAATCAGCATACGCAATCGTTTTTAATTTCTTATATGTTAAATCATTCAACATTTTGCCAAATATAATACTCTAAATCAAAGGTCTCTTGGAGACAGCCCTGTTGCATCTTCCCAATTATCTGTTCTGTTCCTTCTTCAAATATAACATGTCCTCAAAATAATTTATCACCTCCTGTAACTGATGACTAACATTAAGTTCGTTTAACTGTTAGGTACACAAATCCATTTTGCGCTGTCGAAAGCTCCTTCATAGTCTACTATGATAGCTAACGCATATTTCTTCTTCCTTCCCATCATATATTCACACAATTTGTTTGTGGCATCCTCAGTACGTCTTCCCTTCATAAATCCGTATTGCATATTGTTCAGTTTACTTGCAACTTCCTCGCGTAAATGCTTTTCCATTCTTTTATCTAACAATTTTCCTATCACATTTAAGAGATATATAGGCCTGTATGACACATTTTGTTTCATCTATCACAGGTTTTAAAAATAATTTAATGAATCCTATATTCCACACTCGCGGAAAATACCTATATAACACTCCCTGAATATTTCTGTTAGTTCTGCAACATACCTCTTTGCGTGTGTCAAATTCTATTCCGGAAGCCTGGTATGAATCGCACGACGATATCTCCATTGAATAAGTTCAGACTGCTTCTTCTCCATTTCTAAAGGGTTTCTAAAACAGACCTTCCTCATTCTGGACTCTCCTGCTTCGAAAAGGTTTTTGTGTTTTTTCACTACAATGATGTTTTCATTTTTAAAGAACTGTTTTCTCCGTGGTGGTTAAGTTTTCGTTACGCAATACTTATTCTTATATATTCAAAAATAAACATGTAACTGACAAAAAATAATTCTGGCCGATAGATCACAAAAAAATAAAATGTAACTAAATCCAAAATAGTGCAAGTCGCCATCTTTAATATCTCGAGATGCCCAAAGAATTACCCGATATTTCTTGTATTTTTATATATAGAACAAATAATTTCAACAATGAAAAAACTGATGAAAACAAAACTTGTTTCGGCTCGGGGTTGCCAGACTATCTTGTACAGCTGGTTGAATCGCGATAAGAGCACTTGAATATTGTGACACTAGCGAGGATTCGAGAAAATGACTCCGTTGGAACTATCAGCTTTAACATTTTTCATGAAAAAAAAGGAAACACTTGGAGAGATCAGCTTTAACGTTTGAGTGAAAATATACCAAACAATTCCCTATCTTTTTCACATGAGTACTCAGGGAAGTGATGAGATGAGGATTGGCGTTGTTTAGATGACGCAACTTAAAATTTTTATACAAATTTAATGCGTACATGCGATGACATCAAATGTAACACGAATAAATCGATTTAAAAGCGTGAAAAAACAATTTTCCAAATGGGGTGATATGTTGAAGGGGGTGTGTTGCATTGGGTTTCTCTCATTGGTGAAAACAACGTAAATCATGTTCCTTCGATAAAGCACGCGCCGTTTTGAATTGTTTTGGAGCATCTGAAACACGCACTCTTCAGTAGCTCTTCAGATGTACGTGATTTTTTAACCTCAGATTGTAGAGTGGATATTATTGAGACTCGGAAATCTCCCGATAAGGACGCGTCTTAATATTACATTCTCGCCCCAAATTTTGCCCCAAAATACACTGAAATATATTAGTTATGGAGCGACGAATGTACTGCGCCCCTAATTTTGGCACAATGTAAAACCAATAATATTGGAATTTTCAATATTTTTCTTTTTGATGAGTGAAAAGAGATGGAAATCTATTGTGCGTTGTCACGAGTGACACTAACTCAAGTTATCGAGAGTTTGGACACACACAAAAAACAAAGACTTGGACTGCCTCAGATTGTCGTTTGATATTAAAATCATCGTTTGATAGCACTTACTCATACCTTACGGATGTACCAACGCTATGGAAACAACAAAGAAACAACCGTGAAATGAATTTCGTTGAAAGTAGATTATATAATTAAGATTTCTTGGATAATTTACGCAATGTATTTTATTAATAGGAATATTAATTTAGTGTTACTCTACAAAGGATAAAAAGAGTGTTTAAGGACGGGCTCTCCTAGAGGTATTTTGTCAAGTTTGGTGGTAGTGAACAAAACGTACAAGATGAAAATATCACTAAGTCGAGTAATACACGAATTAGGGGGAATCAATTGTGTAGGTTGGCAGTTCTCCCGAATTTGGTAACTTTTCATACTACATCAACGCAGAGAGAAAAACATTTATTACAAACTTTGATAAATTACAAATTTTGGCGGGTTGTTGTATTTATTTTGTATAAACCCGAAGAAAAAAATTCCATAATTCATTCATAGGGATAAATAGGGTGAAATGTTATTTATACATTTTTTCCGTTTGTATTATATTTCACGAATACAAAGTTATCATTTCGGTTTTTTTATAAGTAAACATTGTATCTAAAGATATACGTTTTTGTTTGTTTTTACAGTAAACGTTAAATCAAATATCTTAAAACCACTTTTTGGAATTTCATATAATTATTTCACTTTATAACGAGTGAGCATGTTTGATGTGTTGTGTTGACTCACTCTTCCGTGAAAGCAGAGAGAGAAAACTATTAAAGATAGGAAATTTTCAAAGGATGTAATAGTTGTTTTGTAGAGACTGACAAAGGGTTTTTCGATATTTTAAATGGGTTATTTAGGATGAAGTATATATTTCGTTATATCTTCGACTTCGAATTGTTACTAAATCTCACCAACTAATAGGCGTCACACGAGATGTGAAAGTGTCGCAGTATCGGATGACACATAAGCAAAATAGCCCGGCTCACAAAGAAAATTGCTTCCAACCAACGCAGACGCACGAGTGTCGCACAACATTATTACTGCGTGCTCAGTTCTTGGCTTGCAACCGACACTTTCTGGCCCGCGAAATTCTTCTAGAACGTCATAAATGTTCAAAATTTTCTCCAAAGTCAAATAAAATTGAAAAAAATTAATGATTTTTTTCAAAGTTGTATGATTTGTAATAGCGAAATATACATGTTCTATGATCAATATAGTTATTTATTGTATTTTATTTTACGTATTGTATTTTATTATTACATATTGTCATTTACGAACGGAGCTACAATTTAAATTCGACTGCATGTAATGATACAGCTCTGATGCTCGCATTTGTACATAAACAAAATAAGGTTTATTCCCTACATATATCCAAAATAAAATCTTAAAATTTAATAACGAAATAGGCACAAATCTTATAATTTAAAAATGAAATAAGCACAAATACATTTTCTTAACGACAATAAATTATTGTTTTAATTCTTATTCACATTGGTATCTACATTTGAAATTAATCGCCCTAGTAAAACCTTCATCAATTATCCCGAAAAATACTTTTTGCAATTACTCGAGGACCATTTTTAAATACATTTCAGGGGGATTTCCGTGTCTCATATTTGTGTCATGTCATCGAATGGTTTCTCTGACACAAGATAATTATTCATCAAATGTTGACTTTGAAATGAGAAAGAAACAAAAGATTTGTCAGGGATTTTTCGATATTACTGAGCTAAATATCCATGATTCCTTCGTTCACTATTAAGTGGATGAACCCAAAATCTTCTTCATCCTTTAACGAGTTCGCTAACTTTTCGACATTTGCTCTAGCATGAACTTGATTTACATATCGCTTATGGGCTGCAATAGTGACACAACTCAAAAAAAAATGAAATTTGCCAGTATTGCTGGTGGAAATAACCCTTTTTTTACGTTGAGATCTGTACTTCGTCCAAAAATCGTATGTTTTGAGTTGTGCCACTATTGCAGCCCATGAGCGATATGTTAACCTTTCAACAGGATGGATCATCGTTTTCTTGTGCGTTCTGAAGAACATCCGTCTGACACGCACAAAGAGAGAAAGGCTTATCTGAAAATTACTATTATTTGGCTAATAAACGAAACCTTAGCCGATTGGAATTTAGAAGAGTGGAGGAAACTCACATCGTGATAAACATATCTATATCAACTAAATTCGGACTATATGCATGAGACGGCTGATCCTTCTGATGGGTTAAAAAGGAGTTTGTACAGTGTGGTATGCATACCACCTAGTCGTATTTGCCGCGGCCACAGCAGTTGTCGGGGCAGCTCGGGCCGCCCCGACCGACGTCGTGCCGAGCGCAGACAAGTGGAACAGGCGAAGGAGAAGCCCCTCCTTCCCCACCGCGCTTCCGGCGCGGCAGCTCATCACGCATTGACCACCGCCACCGTCGCCATCGGCTGGCGGGAACGCCGCCACCGCCGCCACCCGAGCGGCGAATATATATAGAGGGCGCCTTTGCAGCCCTTAGCCGAAGAGGAGACAGCGCGAGCCTGGAGAGTACTACGAGTCATTGCAGCCTACGAGCCATATCTACTGACGACTACACCGCTTTCGACCCCGGATATCTCTACAGGAACTACGGAACCTTGGAACGCTTGGACTCTCGATAACGACTTTGCTACGCCTCTGGTATTATCTACCGGCCTGGACATAATTGTTCATTGTAACAATCACGAAATAAAACTTGTTGTTGAGTTTATTCTATCTTGTCAATTCTTTCCCTTACGGGACACAACATATAGCGAACTGTATCGAAATGTATACTGAGGGGATAGTGCTTATAGCTCTTCATAACAATATTTTATAGTGATAGTACTTGCTTCCAATGCTCTAGTATTCACAGGACAGGCATTCACTTCCTAAGTCTAGTCTGCGCATGCGCCGTGGTTCTACGCTTACGCCCTTCTAAGTGCCAAGTGCAGAAACAGACGACAGTGTGCCAATCGTGAGCCCTTTCAGGAACATGTGTTCTAGGTATCGTCAGTTATCCTGTCCAACACAGCGACACTTGTACTGATCGTGTGATCCTTAGATACCATCACGGTTTTTGTATGTATACGTGCTGATTTCGCTAACACCATATTATAACAAAGTGGATATTCGCACAACTTGTGAAAATATCGAACCATCTGCGAGCTTACTATTTCCCCAAGTTATGTGAATAGCAATACACTGCATCACTCATATCTATGTTGATATGTATTTTGGGATAAAAAAAGACAATATACAACAGTTTTATTTCCGAGTAGGATCGTTTGAGTCCTATTTTGTTACAGTAAGACTTTTTTAATAGATGGATTCAAATGTTAAGTTTACTCTGCGAAATGCTTAGTAAGTAAAGTTCCACTTGAGTTTTTATGTCGCTTCATACGGGTTTGTTTATCAAATTTTGGAACTTCAGTTTATTTCAATCATTAAGGAATTCGTGGCAGATTTCAATCCCATGTAGAGTGTGTCATTTGAATTTAAAATTTTACGTTAAATATCATTACCCTAATTCAGATAGTGATCCATATGCTTAAGAAAGTTCCGTACACACAGTTCTCCCTCGTGGCACAGGCTGTAGCGATGCGGTGCTTGTAACTCAGTACTGCTCCCGCGAGTTCAAACCCGTCTATTGGACCGTTTTATGAACTCTATATTTTTCTTATGTCTGTAGTAGACTACGCAACTTGTGCGATTAGCGAGCCTGAAATGGGTTCACTATTTCCACGACTTGTCACAATTGTGAATCGCACCGTGGCGCGATCTGGGCGCAATTATTTGTACGTATTGTGTCAATAGCAATATACCGTGGCAGCTAGTGAGCCATACGGTGGCACGGTCTAGCGACGGTTAGTTCGACGAGTTGTGGCCAACGCGATTCACTGCGTACCATTTAGCGAGTCAGCCATGTTCAGGGGGTACTAACGCGGGTGACAAATCGTTAGTTGCGAGATCGAAATAGGTAGCGCCACAGTGGCCTGCGCAGTGGAGTTGAAAATGAGTTCGCGCTGAGCATTGACAGTTGGTCAAACGTCAGCTGTTGGAGCATGTTGGCGGCAGCATGGAGGTGAAAGTTAGATATTCGTACCCTGTTCGTGTTTATTTAGGTGTATCTGTGTTTATGAATATCATACTTCGGGAAAAAATGCCAAGACAGAAAGCAAGTAGTGATTGCCCAAAATTACCCTGCTGATTCTTTGTGGTAAATTATTAACACAATTTCTTTCACTATTTTCACTGTTGAGTCTTATCATGTTTACTATAATTGTCATGGAAATTTTGCAATTATTATTTATTTCAATTGCAAAAAACTCCAATGCTGATGTCAAGAAGTACATAGTTCATTCGGAGCATTTTCCACAGGAAATGTATGTTAGACATGATTTAAAGGAATTTGCTATGGTAGCTTAATTAATCTTATCAGGATAATATGAGAAGAAATGGAATCAAGCTTGGATTCTGTAAGTATTCTCGAAGAACTTGATAATGAAACAATTTTCTGAACAATGGCATCTATGGAAAGCACCGTATTTAGAACAAACATTGGTGTTCAAATAGCTGTAGAGAAGCAATTTTGTGCGTTTGATATTGGACTGTAAATTATCTTTGTTTCCAAACTTTTTGTTACTTTTAATAGTATTATTTTCTTATGTACTCAATCTAGACACAGTTGGGCAAGTTACCTTAGTATTCATAATTTATTTGCAATTGAAATATTTATTTTTCAATTATTGTCATCTGATACAGTTGTGTATGTGCCCTTTGTATCTGTTACTTCATTAATTGCAATAGTTATATTACTTGCCTGTACAGTCCTCCCAGCGAAATATCAGAGTAAGAAAAAATTTAAAAACCTTAAAGCATACACATTTTTTTCAGTTTATCATAAACTGTATTTCACTAAAAAATTCTGAAATATTTTTTTAATTTAACATCACAAAATAACACTGAGAATTAATTTCTGAATCAACATTCTGTGTTTTATTTTCTGGATGAAAAATTAAACGTGTATGTCCCCAGAAATTATTCTGATTTTTTTAAAGATTTGTTTACCTAAGACATAAACCTAATGAAGATTGTTTTATTTAAGAATTAGTCATTATTGATTTTTATTTACATTAAACCTCATCCCTATCATTCTTAAATGTTCTCAATATAGGCAATGGTGTGTATATCATCTCTTTATCCACATTTATTTGTAATAGTTTCGTTTCCTATTTGTACTCTATTTAGAGTTATGTTTTATGTGTATCCACAAATAATTCGTTTTCCCATTTGTAATCAGTCTAGGCAGACTAGTTTGCATTATCTCTGTATTCATAAGTAGGTTTAATTTGTAAAGGAACTATTTCTTAAATATTCTCAATATAACCAGTGGTGTGTATATTATAGCTGTATCCACAATTATTTATAATATTTTTATTTCTTATCGGTACTCAATTTTGAGGTTTTTTTGTGAATACTCGTAAAGTACATTTTCTTATCAGTAATCAGTCCAGGCAGTGTTGTTTGCATTATCTCTGTATTCACAAGTAGGTTTAATTTGTAAAGGAACTATTTCTTAAATATTCTCAATATAGGCACTATTGTGTACATTACCACTATCCATAATGGATTTTATTTGTAATAGCTAAATTTATTTTCTGTTCTCCATCATGAAACTATTGTGTGTATCCTCTCTGTATCCATAACTAATATTTTTATAATAAATACTTGCTTTCAATAAAAATTCATGTTCGTGTAATTTTATTACCATTTATTCATTAATTGTAATCATTATACGTTGGTTAAAGATTTATTAGCGATTAGTTGCTTTCAATTTTTAATGACAGTTTTTTCTATAAGTTCCTTGGTTGATATTAGTTGCTTTCAATTTTTAATGACAGTTTTTTCTATAAGTTCCTTGGTTGATAGCAAAAAATGTACATTCAATGCAAATTTAATGAATTAAAATCTAGGGTTGAATGCCCCGTTTTGAAAGAAGCGCCATGCGGTTACGTGACGTTATTGAATTAGTTCCACTGCCTGCGAGAGCGAAGTAGATGGCGTAAATGTATCACAGAAGGGTTTTCTGGAAGTTTGTACCCCCTGATCATGTTAGAACAGTTAACAGCGAAGCTTCCCTATTATAAAGTCCGAAAAATTTTGCAATAGCGTGTAGTATCGTGCAAGAGTGAATTCTGCTATGAATTTCAATATGAGTTTATATTTAGGTTAGAAGACTTAAGAAACCCTTATGGAGTGACATAAAACCTCAAGTGGAATTTTAGTTACTAGAGAAATACGCAGTCTACACATTTCAATACTAAGAATCAATGTATTAAAAAAGTCATACATTAAAAGAAAATAAATTCAAAATATCCTACTCGGAAATAAGACCGTTTTATATCGTCTTTTTTATCCTTAAATATATGGCAGTCTTCCTAGCTTCCACGCAGTGCCATACAATCGTACATATAATCGCACCCAGACAGCGCCACTGTGCGTTCACAATTAGCACAAGTTGTGGAAATAGTGAAGTCTAGAAGTTGTGGAAGTAGAAAGGCCGCCTGAAGGCCACAGTGGTTTCGCTATTTCCACAACTTGTTCAAATATCATCAATCGTATTACAATGAAGGACACATAGTATCAGAACAACAAAAACTTCCGCGCGAAGCTCCGCAGGATCGGCTAATCCCTTGTCCTGAGAGAACTGACTCATTAACTGACGCAGAGAAAAAAGTTAGATCTAAAAACGCCGTGCTCAACAGACATTGTGTCAGAAACTTCGACTGATCTTTTAGATTAATGGACCTATGACCAACAATTGTTAGTGAATACCTATATTTATTAATAATGTACACACTATCAAGGAAGGGAGTAACTAATCTATTGTAACAACTTCCTGTGGTAGATTCTGATAACACTTCTGTATTTTTCTCCATAATTCACATGCAGAAACAACCTTAAGAGATAGAGCGCATTTCCATCTAATCTCTTATAAGTTAATTATTCAATACTTTAAAGAGAAAAGCGGTCTATTAGTGTACGGAAACATGAATGTTCCATGACACAGAATCTCACGTTGTATCCAAGTTTCTGGATCGATCATTGGAATCTCATGTTAATACATTACATTAATATTATTAAGTTAGTTGACGATTATCGTAACATAAAAAGTGCAGTATGACAGAGGTGAACTGTGCTGATGTAACCTAAGTTATTCGTACGCACCTGCCGTCGATATGATAAAATTCTTCCTTTCATCTTCGCTTGAATTTGTCATGCTGACTTGGTTTCACCACTGTATTCAGAACAACTTTCTCAACACAATACGCTCAAGATTCGGAGCTTTAGCACGCACCTGTTACTTCATGATTCATTTTTCGCCAAAAGGTCAAACAGTTCGTCGTAAAAGAATCTTTCATATTTTTACAGGTATGTATCGAATGTAAACTATCCTTGGTTGCTATGGTAACTGAAATTCAGTGTAGCCAACCTTACGGTTTTCAATTCCTAATGATCTCAGTTCTCAATTTCCCACTGGTGCTGTTGAGTGTCTTGCATTCACTGCTTTAAATGGTGACGTGATGATTTTGTTCCAGTGACGTAGATGCTGAAGAGGTTCTGATGAAGAGATGTGGGAAGGACTACTTGGTGATAACTGAAAAAAATAAGACCATAGCTTTCCTTAATACGACCTTTAGCCCACCAGTATCGAGCGCAAAAAATAATTGGAGTACAGTTTCTGAGCCTTCATGTAATGTTAATTTTAGTTGGGTCGTATTTTATATTCGATTGCACAGTGCGAAGTTATTGGGAAATCGTATTTTATCCGACAGTCAATTGTCCACAGTGACTCGGAAGCAGATGAGTAACCGATGCATATTGTTGGGTTATGTGTGAGTGAAATTAACTGAATATTCTTTAGTTGTGGATTGAAAGAGAAGTGGTAAATTAAAGTGAGTGTATCATATTGTCTTTCCACTTTTTCATTGTTCAAGAAGTTGAAATATTTTATGAGGCTCTGGGATTTTATGAAATATTGCTCTGTTTATAGGTTCACTTGTTGGTGTTATCAAATTTGTATCATAGAACTGGTTTTCCCATTATTGTACATTTTAACAACAATTCTCGTCTACAGGTACTAATTGATACCTTGAAATATGCAAATGAACTAGTTTTATTGTAAATACTTTTAACAGTGATCATGTCTTTGAAACCTAAGCGTGTAAACTTCAATGAAACCTGGAAGGAACTTCAAGAAACTGTGAAGTGTGTTATTACTCTGAGCAATGTTCCAAGATCTACCTGGAATGACCGTTTCAGTGATGTGTATAGTTTGTGTGTTGCTTACCCAGAACCACTTGCTGATAGACTTTACTTAGAGACCAAACAGTTCTTGGACAATCATGTAAAGAATTTATTGGAAAAAGTGAAATCTAATGGCAAAGCTCAATTACTCAAAAGTTATTATCAAGCCTGGAGTGAGTACAGTTTGGGAATTAATTATCTACATAGATTATATCTGTATTTAAATCAGCAGCACATTAAAAAACAAAAATTATCAGAAGCAGAAATTGTTTATGGAAATCTTACACCAGATACTCAAGAACAAATGGAAATCGGGGAACTGGGATTTGAAATATGGAAGAAAAATATGATTGAACCACTTAAGGAAAATTTGGTTAACCTGCTTCTTGAAGGAATTCAAGAGGATCGGTTGGGAGAAGGAAATATAAACACTACTGAAACTATCAAAGGAGTTATTCAGTCATTTGTTACTGTAGAAGAATTTAAGAAAAAGGAAAATCTTCTGCTATATCAAAAAATATTTGAAATTCCTTTTCTACTAGCAAGTGGAGAATACTACAAACAAGAGGCTAGCAGATTATTGCAAGTTTGTGATGTCTCAATGTACATGGAACGTGTCACACAACGTCTTAAGGAAGAAACTCTAAGAAGTCAGAAGTTCCTGCATTGTAGTTCCTTTGACAAGGTTAAAGAGAAATGTGAGCAGCATATGATTGCTGATCATCTTCAGTTCCTTCATGGAGAATGTAAGCCTATGGTTCAACAGGAAAGGAAAGGGGACTTAACATACATGTATTCTTTGTTACGTTCAGTGCCACAAGGAATACCATTACTCATTAATGAAATGTTAGATCATATAAAACAACAAGGACTGCAGTGTGTAACAACTCTGAAGGGTGAAAATGTTTATTGTCAATTTGTTGAGAGTATGTTAACTCTTCACAAGAAATATAAAGAAATGATTAATGATGTATTTTCAGGAGACCAGTCTTTTATAGGTGCCCTTGACAGAGCTTGCTCTTCTGTTATTAACTATAGAATTAACCCGAAAGTTAGTTCACGTTCTCCTGAAATGCTAGCAAAATATTGTGATTTTCTTCTAAAGAAATCTGCCAAAGGAATGTCTGAAGCTGAAATAGATGATCGTTTAGCCCAATCAATTACTGTTTTCAAGTATATTGACGACAAAGATGTATTTCAAAAGTTTTATTCACGGATGTTAGCCAAGAGATTGATTCATCAACAAAGCCAGTCAATGGATGCTGAAGAAGCTATGATAAACAGATTGAAAGAAGCATGTGGTTATGAATTTACTAACAAATTCCAACGTATGTTTAATGATATCACTGTATCCACTGATTTAAATAACAAATTCAGTGCTTATTTAAAAAATGAAAATGTTGACCTAGGTATATCATTTACAATTTATGTTCTTCAAGCTGGAGCTTGGCCTCTGGGGCAAACCTCAATTACACCATTTGCAGTACCACAAGAACTGGAAAAATCTGTTCAAATGTTTGAAAAGTTTTATCATAGTCATTTCAATGGTAGAAGATTAACATGGCTTCATCATCTTTGTCAGGGAGAACTAAAACTGAGCTATTTGAAGAAACCTTATCAAGTCACGATGCAGACATTTCAAATGGCTATTCTCTTATTGTTTGAAAAGACAAACTCATTGAATTGCAAAGAAATTCAGGATACATTACAGCTCAACACAGAGCAGTTTAACAAACATGTGACGAGCTTATTGGAATCAAAATTACTTCACAGTAGTACCCCAGATGTATCCCCAGAGACTGTCTTAAAACTCAACTTGGAATACAGTAACAAAAGGACAAAATTTAGAATAACTGCAGCTCTACAGAGAGAAACTCCCCAGGAAGTGGAACAGACTCTTTCTGCTGTTGATGAAGATAGAAAGCTTTACCTGCAAGCTGCAATTGTTCGAATCATGAAGAGCAGGAAAATGTTGAAACACACTTGTCTTATTCAGGAGGTGCTGAGTCAATCAAAAGGCACATTTTCGCCATCAATTAGCATGATAAAGAAGTGTATTGAAGCTTTAATTGACAAGCAATATATAGAACGCACACCTAATTCTGCTGATGAATACAGTTATGTAGCGTAATTTAATTGTAATGTAATCTATTTATATTGTTCAATATTTAACAATCATTATTTTGGGAATGCTTATATTTATTAGTTAAACGAAAGAAGATGTTAATAGTAATCATGAGGTACGAACATTTCATGTTTGCAAACAATTTGAAGTGTATTTAACATGTCTATTGTGTTGTATTTAATTACTTTGCCCCAGGGATTTAATATGTAACGAAAATGGTTATGCGTGGTCAGCAATTTGAATTTCTCGATGTTCTATGTACTAAATTTGAGTACGCAGCACAAAATGTTACACGTACTAGTTCGTACAGGAAAGATGCACCATTATGTTGTTGTAAATAATGGCGCGTCAGGTTTGAAGTGTATCAGGGAGCTGATCCACTAAAAATTGATGATTACGCATTAAATGATTTGTAAAATTCTTATTAAAAATAAATCGCTTTATGAATTACTTATTGCAGATATCGTAATTCTATGCAATTATCCTCCCTATTTTGCCGCGCAGTTTTCCCGCCCTCCACTCTAGCTCTTAGTATATGTTGCATTCAGCCAGCCAGTTGTTAGGCAAATAAGGCGATAGAGGGTAATGTTCTCTAATCGTAGTTAATGTGGTAGTTCGTTAGTTATCAACTTGAATTGTAAGATCAACATGAGCTCGGCGAAAGAGTTTGTCAATTGTGAGTCGAAGAAAGGAATTATCTGTGCGTCTTCCACTGACGAAAATTCAGTACTTGCCAATAATCGGCTAAATCATGATAAAAGTGTGAAGGAGCCAATACAGGGCATATCCTCCGAAAAACGTCATGAAGAATATCAGTACTTGGATCTGATACTCCGCGTTTTGGATTGTGGTTTCAAGAAAAATGATAGAACCGGAGTCGGAACCTTCTCATTGTTTGGTTCGCAGATGCGTTACTCCTTAAGGAAGAGTGAGTATTTGCGTTATTACATTTTGTTGATTACTCAATATTTTACATTGTTTTGCACTTTCAGACGCATTTCCTCTTCTAACGACGAAACGGGTTTTTTGGCGTGGAGTCGTGGAGGAGTTGTTGTGGTTTATCAAAGGTTCTACTAGTGCCAAGGAATTACAAGATAAAAATATTCATATATGGGATGGCAATAGTTCCCGAGAGTTCTTAGATTCCCTTGGCTTCACTGAAAGAGCTGCAGGTAAGAGCAAGTTACCACGTATTCACTTTGTGGGAGTCGGTGTGGCTCAGTGGGTAGAGTGCTGCGCTACTGGTTGGACGGCCGGGATTCGGTCCCCGGTGGGTGTGGGATTTTTCATCACACCTTAACATCCAGATTGACTCATAGGTCCATTTAACCTGCAGTATAATGAGTACCAAGTCTATCCTGAGGAGTACCAGCTGGAGTGAGATGCTGCCCACATCTCCTTGTGTCAAGGCCTACACATTACATCACAGAGTTCTCTTCCTATCTCTTTTTCTACTAATTTGTAGTAGTCCTTTACGAGTACAACAAATCTCTGCTCCTCTGCATTTAAATAAGTAAATAATACATTCTTTTCCTCTGGTATTTAGCCGAGTATAGCCAATGCTTACATGGTGATAGTGTAAAACAGATTTTCCAATATCCCCCCGAAAAGTACTTCTCTAATTTCTTTCCTATGGTATTAAAAAATCCCACTAAGAGAAACTAAAAGCCAATAAAACCCACCCTTTTAAAGCTTCCCTTTTCATTTACCAGTGATAAATGATATTACAGTTTATTTTCACACAAGCATCTACATCATGATTATTTAATAAAACACTTTAATAACTATAAATCTTTTCATTTTATTTAACATTAATGGAAGGGATATGCCAATTGAAATCTCAATGCCTCTTGACTTTACAGTCTCGAAAAATTGCAATTCTCAGTATTTTTCGGCTATGACTTGCAATTTGATTCCAAGTCCAAGAACATAACAAGTAAATCAATTATCCTAATTCTCCCTTACAGTTAACTGATTCACATATGTGATGTAGCTTAAATTCTGAGTAATCAAGCTTAAACATCTCATTAAACAAGGTGCACATATCAAAAAATATAAATAATATTTTTTTAATTTATACAATTTTATTGGCTATTATGTTTGGATGGAGCTGGGGTTCAAGGTATTACATTTGGATGACATTCACTATCTTAAAAGGTTAAGAACCACTGAGCTGGGTAATAGATAAAATGTAACTAAAATACCAAGCTGTACAAACAGTTCCTAAAATTATTAGTAATTATAATTATTTTGTCAATAAATTTATTAGAATTTTAGCATAAAATAATTCATTAAATAAAACTGAATCAGGGTCAGAGCTGACAAAGAATGGGCCCCAATAACTGGAAGAGCTCTTAAACAAAGGTAGAGCTGAGTAATACCCAATTAAACCCAGGGTTAGAAAAAATTAGAAAATGGGTGTTCGTCAACCCTATGAGAACTATTGCAAGACAAGAAATTTGACAAACTGCAAAAGTATGTTTGTTCAGCCATATTCCATTAAAAGTGGTGATGAGAATATCTAATCCTTAATAACTCTTTAAAAAAATAATAGTATGACATACAAATTAAAAGTAATTGAAGTATGCCTGTACAAAGGTCTGGTGTGAGGGGAAAAAACTTCTGAATTTAAAAGAAAATTTGTGCCATGCCAAACACGCGAGCAACCAGGAAAAGTTAAGGAATTTTCTGTTTCTGGAAAACTGAGGGAATTTGCTCACTGCCCAGGGAAAATATTAAAAGCCATAACAAAGATCATCGAATAAAAGTTCACCACTAGTTATTTTTTTGAATTAGATTTATGACCTTTCTCAACCCAGTAACCCTTCCATAATTTTTTTCATTGAAGGGCAGAAGCGCTGCCTGACTAATAGCAAAGGTAACCTGAACTTGGTTTTTTATTTTTTCTTTCTTTTCAATGCAGAGAAGTCTCTATTGAATTCTGTTTAAAAGTTCTTACTGTGAAAGCACCTTTTTATTTATTATCCTTAATGACACGTAACAACAAGTTAAACTTAATTTATTATTACAAAGTATTAAACTATATTTATTATTATTTATCATTTTATTTAGTAACATTACATTTTAGCTCTGAAATTGGGGTTTTCAGTATCCTTGTCCTAGATTTTGTAATTTGTTGATGGCAACTCTACTTGCAGGGGCTATTGAAGCATAGAACAGTGGGCAACAACTCCACTCCTACCTTTTATTTCCTCCTTTTAGCCAATATTATGTTTCACTGATCACATGATTGCACAATAATTGAGATGACCCTGATGTAGAAAAATGTTATTATTGTAATCAGTGTAGCAAATAAATAAAAATGAGGCCAAAAGTGTTGTGTTGTCATACGTCTGCTGCGTAGGGTTAAGCTGGAGTAGCTCCACCCATTCTGCCTACAACCTCCGAATTGTTCCAAACTGCTTTGTCGTATTTTCAATTATGGCAGAGCTAAACTCTATTTAAATTAGTCTTTAATCTGTTTAATATCAAACTTTGTGTTGTTATGTTCATGATAAGTGTGCTATATTTTAATATTTTTAATGACAACACTATTGAAGAATGATATATGAATTATTGATACTTTTCTTTTATGAAATTACTTCTTTATTTTTATAAGATTTCTCCTGCTAGGATGTTTGTTTCTCAATTGTTAAAGAGATTTTTGTGTGCATGTTAATGTTGTGCGATAATAGTCAGGAAAAATTAATCCATGGGTCAGGGAAAGTCAGGGAATTTTGATATCAAGAATCACTTGCCACTCTGTATTCCATACATGGACAACTTTTAAAGTAAGAGTTTATGATCGACAGTGTCGAAAGCTTTAGCTAAGTCTAAAAACATTGTAATGTTATGTTTACTTATGTGTAGGATTTTGTGCAAAGATTAGTTAAATAGGTAAGTGCATCTTTTGTCCCTAAAATTTTTCTGATGATTTGAAAGTATTTTATATTTAACCAAAAAGTCAAAAATTCTGTTCCAAATAATTTTTTCAAAAATTTTTGCTAGATTTGATATAAGGTATATAGGTCTGTAATTGCATGTATAATGTTTATCATCGACTTACAAAAAGAGGCACAATATCAGATTTTAGTATGTCCGCCCTTACAGATAAGCTAATGGTTCACTTATGGATTTAGCTAGATATTTTAAAATTGTGGTATTGATTCCATCCACCCCACCTGCTTTATTTTTAAGGTTATTAATAAGATTTTTAATTTCATTAGCAGTAGTAGTCAATGAAAATATATTATGGATTCGTTTGAGGTTGCCTTGCACTCATGTCCGTTCACATTGAATCTCTTAATTTGATTCCAATTGTACTAAAGAAAGAACTAAACGATTTAGCTATTTCAATAGGATTTTCAACTCCCGTTGTCATGCATGATATATTCAATACCACTATTTTGTTTAGTCTTTAATATAGATTTAATAATTTTCCATCGTTGATTGTATTTTTGGCTATTATGTACTTCTAAATTTCGTGGTTATTGTCCTCGGACTCGGATATTGAAGGTTGGGTGCCAGGAGAATGGGACAGGTTTCACCATTCACAAAAATAGTAAACAATACACAAATGAAAAAGTAACATTATAATGCTCCAATAAATAAATAAATACACTTACAATTGGAAAACTTATCCTGCAATGCCATCATATATTATACCATGTACCAAAATAATATTTTATGTATTAAATATTTTCTAGTAATAAAATAGAATGAGGATTCATTGAACCAAAGCTCCAGTGCCTTGGCAACTCCTTTTCAGGAAATCAATGATGACTACATCACATGCGGAAGATCCTAAATCTTCGTGACAAAATAAACTTAACCTTGCTTCATAGCACCACACAAACGCATAACAATCTTCAGTTACCATCAGAGTAAGCCCATACCAGAGTCAGCGACAGTGGTGCAAGGCCGATGTTGCAAGTTCGATGCTCAGATGCATGGTTTAGTATCAGCAGTGAGTGCGATGAAGATTTGGAGGCGTCAAATTACCACCAAGCACATGGGAATACACATTCATCACCAAAAGAAACTGTCACTCTCCGTATCTGTGACCAAAAGGAGAAGCGGTCCTTCACAAACCATCCCATCAAAAAGCTCCTCTTAAAGTCTGTCACCAAAAGAAAATTCTTTCTGGCTCAGCGAATGCACCCTTTTATTCCTATTCACGAACTGCTTTTTCCTCTGTGGCTCGGGAATTTGTCCGCGAATGGTGTGCAGTAGTACCGCTGTGGCGCCTAGATGCAAAACCATTCTTCAGAAAAATACCATCAAGTTCCTGATGGAGAGTATTTAGCTCAAGAATATCAATATTAAAATCTCCCAGTATTAAATGGTCTTTAATTTTTTTATAGGAATCTAAAAAGATTTCAAATTCATAATGAATTCAGTTTTACCATAATCATGCAACCTATATATAGATGATATTTAAAAGCATGTTTCACCATTAATTTTAATCTTAGAATATTTTTATTTTTTTGACAAAATAAATGTTGTGCACTATGGAAGTGACTGTCCTTTGTTTTCCATTTTCTGATAATCTTGTACTTTTATGAGTTGCTTGTTTCATATTCTTGGAAGAATTTTATTGCTGCCAATTTTCTTAATAAAACATGTTCCTTTTATTCTTGTACTCTTCTGTGGAGCAGTAGAACCCCTCTTAACTGGTCCGGTTAATCCAAGGTTTCTGTGAAAAATCTTTTTGTTCAAAAAGAGCATATAATTTCATTGTATGCTAAACAGAAAATAGATGCCATTGTAATTCATTTTATAATTTTTGCTGTATAATAAATGAAGGAAGATACAAAAATTGATTCATAGAAAAATTGACACGTACATATTGATTTATACAAAAATAGTCTTGGAAGTAAGGGGGGAATAAAATTGTCAAATTTCCTCCCCCTCCCCTGTTCTACCCACCACAATACAAACACATTGCACACTTTACACCATGTCAACCTGTTTTACTTTCCAACAAAGGCCCGTCATCAGTCTATGTATGAGTCACTACCTGTCAGCGCAGAAAGGGAGAAAAAAAAAGTGTTTCACAGAATAGACCGGTTAATGCTAGGGCTGGTTGATCTGAGGATGTTAAGAGGTGTTCTTCTGTACTTTGTATTTAGTAATTTGTGTACTTAGCATATCTCATTGGAGCAATGAGAATTTATTACACAAGTACCTATCTGTAGTATATTTCCTCCTTTTTTTATATTCTATTGAAGTCTTAAGCATTTCCTTACGAGTCCTATTAAGTAATTGTTCATTATATCATCAAATACCTTTGAAAAGATTATTATCAAAGAAATTGGGCGATAGTTACGTATCTGAGATTTATTCCATGACTTATGTATTGGTTTAATATATAATAGGTGCAAAAATATTTATCAAAAGACATTGAGCAATAGTTGGTATCTCAGATTTATTCCCTAACTTATGTATTGGTGGTATGTAAGTTACACTTCTGAATTTTGGTAAAGGTTCCAGTTTTGATTGATATATTGAACTAGCTGAGTACCCGCAGCTTTGCTCGTGTGAATTGGGTAATATGCCTCCAATCTTATTTTTTCTCATTGGTATCCACTAAGAATGCTATCCAATAATGTTGTAGGTTTCATAGTATTGTACCCTCAATCCTTTGTTTTCACTGGTGTAACCCAAAAAAGAGTGTTAAGAAAACACTAATTTCCCCCTTAGAGATGAATTTTTGTAAATCCTATAATCAGACATTTTTGATAATTGTTTGTGTCACACTCTTCCCAATCCCCATCTCTAGGGGTGTCTGAAGGGTACATAAAGGCATTGGAAACGCGATTACACACTATAACACAATAACCATGGACTCAACCCTCATATTGGTCCTTATATGTTATTTTTATATCTCGCCCATTCCACCCCCAGCTCTATGAACATAGTGTTTCTATGCAATGTCATCTTGAACATAATGGCATTTGTAGTTGAAACATCTCATCAACCCTAATGCATTTTTATTTTTTTAATATTTCAATATTAATTTTCAATTATTTTTATTCCTAAACCCATTTCTACCCCCACCCCAAGGTGTGCTAGTGGTGTGTTTGTTTCATGAGGGCTTACACGATATTGGGATTTCACTATCAGCTCAGCGACGCCGAAAATGATGGACTTGTCACTGATATGTCATGTTTGATATTTTCTTCATAGCATCCCCTTCCCTTGGGTGTACAAGATGATTGTGGACTTTGACATCTTCAAGGGCATCACTACTAATTTCAGTGGCCCTGAGAACTATGATCTCAACTCTAATATCACTTTTGATTATTTTTACATTTCACTCCTTCTCATCCCCAACACAAAGGGTGTTTATTCCTTATATAGGGGGTGATCGTATACTTATCTGGCAATGAGGGTGTCACTTCACATCAGCAGTCCCTAAAATAATTTATTCATTACCAATATCTGTCGTTTTTTTATTGTTTACCTGTTCTTCATTCACCTCCCTACCCTAGTGATGCTAGGGATATATTATTTGCAATGTGGACTGGTTGTTAACTTAGAAAGCATCTGGGACGTCCTTATCCATCGCAACGCCATTGAAAACGGGTTTCAAATCTAATATCGGATTTTCCCATTATTTTTACATCATCCCCTTCGCACCCCCTCTCTAGGGGTGCAAGGGATGTCTTACCCTGATACGGATTGTCATTTAGTCAGTCATCTATGCATCAAGTTTAGTTGAAATTGCTCCAGACACTGTTATAGTGGGATACATACATAAAATATTCCAACCCCCATTTCACCCCCTTGGAGATGGATTTTTGTAAAATTGTTTCTTAGCAGATGTCTACTCCCTAAAAGGGACCTATCTGCCAAATTTCAAGTTTGTATGCTTTGTAGTTTCTGGAATTTTGTGTTTAGTCAGTTAGTCAGTCAGTGGTATTTTGTTTTATATGTATAGATAATAGATGTAAAAATATCAAAGATCAAATCAAAGATATTGGACAATAGTTATGTATCTCAGATGTATTGGTTAATGTAAAATTATACTTCCTAATTTTGGGAAATGTACCAGTTATAATGATATATTGAATAGTAAATGTAATGGTTTTACTAATACAGGAAAACAATTTTTCATAAGTTTATTGTGTGTACTAGTTTTAAGTTTCTTAATTGTGTTCCTTATATCACATTGATGTAGTAATGTCTGCTATGCAAAAATGAATAAATCCTTGGAATACGACCTTATGTTGTAAGCACACAAATTTTATTTGTATAAATTTTTGAATTCTTTATCATAATGACATATAGTACAGGTTTTTTACAAATAAATTTGTCTGCTTACAACATAAGGTTGTATTCCAAGGATTTATTCATTCTTTATATCATCTTCGTTAATATGAAAAATTTCTTTTATTTTATTTCCAATGTCAATTTTATTTATTGTGGTTAAATTTTTGATTTGGTTAGCTTGCTTCTAATAATTTGCAAATGCATTAGCTATATCATTACCACTGTTATTTAATTTGTATCATAATTCCAAAACAATTTAGTATTTGTTTACATACATATGAACACATAGGGCTTGATTTCAGCCGGAATGGTGTTCCAAAACCTCTGCCAAACAAGCAAAAGACGGTCCTTCGAGAACCAGTAGTGAAAAGTGCACATTTGACAGTCTTCTGACTAAAATTACTAATACTAACTTTGTTTTAGATCTTGGATCAATGTGTGATGCATTACAAAAGCTATCAGTTGAGTCAAAAGCTATCATTGGAGGAACAAAATATTGGTTTAGGTTATGCCAACAAAAGACTGAAAATGACAGTTGTTTGAAAGTACAAAAGCAGTGTCAGGCAGTTATGATATGTCCAAAGAAGCTGTGAAAAAATTGCCTTTTTGTGGGGTTTCTCTCTAATAAAGAAGAGTTAAATACTAAAAATCTTAATTATATTAAAGACCCTGAAGAGTTTTATGAAGCACAGTAATCGTTAGTAATAAGATTGCTTTGCAATGAAGATCTAGAGCTAATTCTATAACTCAATGTGATTGATAAGAATAATTGGCCGAAAAATGTCTCACGGGCAAACTGAAATTAGAAAAATAGCTGCAAAATTCCAATTTAACCAAGGATTATTGATTGGTAGCTTTCAAGAATATTTATATTCCAAAACCTTTCTTGCAGGACTTATTATTTTGTATAATAGTCAAAGCAGTAGCTGTATCTTCGAGCGAATGTGGGCAGGGGGTTTCACAAATGAATTTGATAGTTACGGAACATCATAAATATTAAATATTAAATCTAGTGTTAATCTACCATTAATTTTTAATGGTCCTCTTTGACTATTCAATCCTTCCTAGTTTGTCGATTCTTGTTACTTACTTGACATCGTACAGCCATTGAGACGAGCAGAAACATTGAATATGATGAAAACAAACTTTCAACTTCACAATAAAATTTCATCAAGTACTACACTTCAACAAAAAGATTAAGGAATTATTAATGTAATGACTAAATGAATTTTTTGCATTCCAGTACTTCAAATTTTACAAAGTCATCAAAAATTCTGTACTGTATTATTTTTTTTGTGATGTCTTTAAGCAAAATTTATATATTTTTTTATAATTTAACTTAGTTGGCAGTGTACTCTCATTTATTAACTTTTTTTAGTTTTTTCTGTAATACTTTTCTTTCAATTATCCCACTTTTAAGCTAAGAACACTAAATAATTTTGGAAAATTAGACTTATATTTCTTGGTTGTTATTTTATTGCATCAATGAGTACTGTATAAAAAAATTAACTTAAGAATCTGTAGATTCTAATTTATCAAATTCTACGTTCCACTTTTCTGTATTTAATTTATCGCATGTGCAAACATAACCAGCTTTTTTATAATTGAGTCTTTCAATATTATCATTATGATCAAATTGCTTAATAATTTTTTAAACTAGTATTAATTTCAAGAGGTTCTTGGGCTATGTCACACTTCGCTAGAGGATCGCTGTGCACATGCTCTTTAAGTTTCAGAAAATGAAGTTCAATATGTTTCCATATGTATTTCTAAAAATATTAAATTGTTCCATTGAATACACATTGTGGTGACATATTCTATTGCATCTCTTATACACATGGTGGTGGTGGTGATGGTCAAGATTTAACTTTAGGTGCAAGAATTAACAATGGAGCACTTACAAAAGAGGCAGTGACACATTTTAAGTGGCATATTTTAAGTTCACTTGCCCCAATGTTTATTTGTGGATTAAGTGTCACACCCACTGTCTAAAAACTAATGAGAAACTCCTATATTAGTTTTGACACCATAGTTGTCGTAGCCGCTGAGATAACATGGCAATTTTAATTATACTTCAGTGTACATTCATTTCCCCTGGAAATGAGAGACCATTTGCACCCTGTTGGTGGAGAAAGTATTAAAATCATGGACCGATTTATGTCAAATGTATTGCTTTCAGAGTTTCTGAGATGAATAAATTTACTACCAAGGTTGTGATGTTCAAGTTCAGATCACATGAGGGTTACATTACCCTTGAAGGTAGTGTGAGAAGGGCGAGACATGTAAAAATGGAGAACAATTAATATTAGTGTCAAGTCCACAGTTTTCATGGTTCCTCAGATGAATTATAATACTCCTGATGCCATTTAATTTCATGTCTAGACCTGTGAAAGTTCCTAGGTGTGAAGTGGTATTGTGGTGGTGTGAAAAACTACCCATATGAGGGTCGAATCCATGGTTTTCAGGGCCATTGAAATGAGTAGAGTCTCTTCTGATATGTAAGGATACAGCAACCATGGGGGCGAGGGGAAACCTCTAGATCCTGTAGAGGTAGAGTGGTGAAGGGCAACGTAAAAATAATAGAAAACATCTGATATTAGTTTCAATTTAATAGTTTTCAGGACTGTTTAGATGAATTGTTACACAATGCTGTTTAAGTAAAAGTTCAAAACTAATGGGGAGGGGGGTGTCGGTAAGTTAATGGGGGAGGGTCTTGATGGTATTTACACCCATGCATAGTTGAATAGAAATAATGCAAGTCTGTACAACCATCTGGAAATATTAAGTTCAAAACGTTATAGTTAAATATAATAGTGTCAACCTCAGATATTACAATCACTAAATGTGGGTGTTCTATAATAGAAGTACTGTGTAGATGTAGGTATTTGGCAGTAATCTCACATTCAGTGCATCATTTCACCTTTCTGATCCCAAACCCTAAATCTCAGACTCACGGTAGAAGTGTGAGGTTTTCGCTATGAATATTGACATTACTCTGACTGGAGTTTAATAAAAAGAAAGAATTGAAAACATAACTGTTAGAAAATTAGAACACAAAAGATGAATGATCAGTTCATTAATCCGGGTGAAGCCTGATTCATTCTGCTGGTTATGGAATATTTGTTTTTTCTTGATCTTAAGCTTGTTGACTTACTTTATTAAAACATCCAATGACTTAATATTTGAACACAGGTGCATTTCAATGTAAGTTTCGATTCACCCAACATAGGCAGTAGCTTAACTTCCACTTCTTTCAGAAACAGAATGCTTCAAAGGTATGAAAGGAAAAATGAAAGTCTTCTATCAGAACTGAAATTTGAGTAAGTTGAGAAAACACAATTTTTGCTTTATTTTGTTTGCCAATTGAAGATGAAATCTTTTAATATCACATCTGCGAAAAGGCTTGAACTTGCCTAAGACACCTGACCAAGAGTCCTACTATCAGATCAAAGTGCTTATTTATTAACCATTTTCTTAGACAATTCAAAAGATTCATTATTTATGAAAAAAATTGTGTTGGAAACTGTACTGGTCCAAAACTGTTTTATTTACATATTACAACTACAGATGCAAAACATTACATTACAAAATTCAGATAATTATTTTACAGGTGCAAAAACGTTATTTCCTAGTTACTTTATTTAATATCTAATAATCAATAACTGGAATTATACTGCATTCTATGAATTGAAATTTTAATTTTGTTCAATATAAAACTTGAAACCCTTGACATGTAACTTGTCTGTATTTTCCCAAAATATTTCTAAACTGAAAATAACACATTTTGCATACAAGCTTCTCATTTGAGCTGTTTTCCTTTAAACTTGGGAAAATAAATCAAATGATGAACTCAATATTTTGAATGTGTGAATCTCAGTTTCATTGTCAATCTTGTGTGTGCTGCATCAGTAGAACTCAATTTATGGCTTGTTCAATTTTTTCTTTTTAGGAGATCTTGGCCCCGTGTATGGATTTCAGTGGAGACATTTTGGTGCCAAGTATGAAGATATGGACTCTGATTATAAGAACAAAGGAATAGACCAACTGAAAGAAGTTATAGAAACCATCAAGAATCGACCTGATGACAGAAGAATAATTATGTGTGCATGGAATCCTATTGATATTCCTTTGATGGCTCTACCACCTTGCCATTGTCTCGTACAATTCTATGTTGCCAATGGTGAACTATCTTGTCAGTTATATCAACGATCAGCAGATATGGGCTTAGGAATTCCATTTAATATAGCAAGTTATTCGCTTCTTACTTGTATGATTGCTAAGGTTACGGGACTTCAGGTATGATTTTTTGTGAAAATTGACCTTGCTTTATTTCTTTACCTATGTCTTTGACATTGCATGTATTTGATACCAACCTTGAATTATTTATGTGATTTTGTTTTTCGTTAATAATCAACTTTGAGGGTTGATACCATCAGTATATCAGGCAATAAGGTAAAAACATTTCTTCAAGGGAGTTCATATGTAGCGTCTTCATCCAGTAGCAGCATGATCATATCGGACAATGTATGTGTATTTATGGCAGCGAAAGTATTTATTTTGTTTTCAGTCTCATACTTGCATTTGCGTGGTTCTTTTGAAATGCACTTCTGTATAGAATAACAGTGCACCATATATTCAAATCCTTTACCATACTTGACGAAATGCAATGGAAAGGATAAGTAGTGACAAGTAATGTAAATCTTGGTGATGTTATCTAAGAACAGGGTTCTAGATATTGTAAGTCGAATGAAAAAAGAATTTAACAAGTTGAATGCAATCCTTTTTGTATTTTACAAAGTCAAAACAAATTTCGTCTCCCCTGCATCCACCACTGCTTTCCCTAATGGAGGCTTGATATTTAAGCAACAGCTGTGGAAGTAGTCTTTGCCCAATAGGTTTTTGATCAGCCAGAATCTTGCAGCTAACATCTTATCTGAAGTTACAGTTAGCACTTTCTGCTGCAGAGTTTTGCTGTAGAGTATAACGCGTTATGTTGATGTTTGATACATTGGCTTTAAAAAGTCAGAAAATTTGCTATTTTCTCGTTCTTTACATACTCGTTATTGGTGCACTATGCTTAAATTTTCCTGGCCATTTTATATTTTATTTATTTATTCATTCATTCGTAGTAATATTGCTCAAAGTAATTTCATTTTGGTAATATCCTTAATATCTATAGAAGCAATTAAGTTATTTAAACATAGATCTATCATATTGAATCGTAAATTAAATCAATGTACTATCTACATTAGATCAAAAATGAGAAACAAAAAAAACTACATATTAATAAAAATAAACTGAGACTAAATAGATAAAATACATATTTTTTAACAAATTAAATTCAGAATAACAGAATTATAAGTATTTAAATAAGACTTACTTTTATTTTCCATTATCCAATACCAGAGTTTTTGTCAATGTTTTTCTTGTCTCGTCATAGTTCAAATGAGAAAGAAAATTTTTGCATGTGACAATGGCAACTCAAAAGTAGCTCACTGAGTGAAATATATGCACACTGAAACAATGTTGTGAAAGCTCACAGAAAATATAGAAAAAATTACCATTAATAAAATTTGGGCGAGACATATATTTCTGATTCTACAGATATGTGTGCAAGCTATGTTGAATAATTATATGAGTCATAGAGAACATGATTTAACCACCCTGCTGTTGGCTGCAATCTCAAAGCCACTACAAACTTAAATGTTTGATTGTGGCGAATGTGTAGACGGCAATGAGTCATCAAGTCTCCTGAAGGCACAATGCACATAGCACATAGGCTAGAGATGGAGATGTGGCAAAGGCAAGGAATAGATGATACAAACTCCACAAAGAAGGCAGTTCAGAGGTACAGGATAGGTGGAGGAATGACTTAAGTGGACATATGCTGACACATTTCAAAAGACTAAGAAAACAAGTGCCTGTTCCTCTGAATACTGAATGAGTTTCACTCAACTTGCAATTGGACCATCACAATGTTTATAAAATTCAGCTATTTCATGCAGTTGAAAAAAAAAAGTCGGTTGATATCAGTGTAATAATATTTTATTTTATGTATTTTGTACAGAAATATTTTATTTGACACTGTGTGTTTTAATGGAAAACAAATGGAAATGTTGCCCGTCCAGGAAAAGTGTTGTTAATGGGTTAGAGTAAAAGTTTTATTTTAACCCATTTTTCTGTAATTCAACCATAAAAGTGAACAGTGAACATGAAGAGTTTGGCTCCGGCAATAAAGAGTCCACTGTCCACAGAAATAAAAAATTAAAAACAAATGGTTTATTAGAATATAATAAATATTTACTCATAGCTGTGCCGAGAAATTAGATAATATGTCGAATTGTTTTATTACATTGTTCTATCCATCTGAACAGATCAATAATGATTGCCAAACAATGATGAATATATTTCACATGTTTATATGAATTCACATGTTTAAGCTAATATTAACAACATAATTTCTAGAATATATTAAAATATTCTCATTTAACTCATTAAACTTATCACAAATGAGACCTATCACACAATACTCAAGTTCTCAATGTACATGCGCACGCGTGTGTCTGTGTGAGCGGGAGCACACCCTACGCCGCGCATGCCGCACACACCCACGAAGGTTCATAATATTGACGAATTTGGGCAATATTTCTTCGGGTCAAATAGAACTGAACCTACCAGTTACAATCTCATAAATACAGTTTGAGTTAAGTGAATGGCACATCATAGTGACAACTCGCTGCCTTGCTCTTGTCCTGGTAGTGCGTAGCTGGGATGAGTACACATTGTCCTTCGACTGTAATCAATGGTAGTTCTCAGGATAGTTGATTTCAATGAGTGGAGCAAAATAATTTGGTCACAGACAATTTTCTACATTCTTTTTTCATAGTCAACTCATTTGAACAAAATACATCGTGTCTATTGATCATTTACTACCTGCTGGCATGTCATGCACATGTTAACCCACTATCAACCTATATGAAGAAGACTACGGTATTTAGTATCATTTACTCTTCTGGGCCAAATTTCGCCATGTGGTCCAAAGAGGGTTCGAAAAAATGATTAATGTCATAATACTACAAATATTATTACGGTTCCGAAAATATAAGTCGTATTCCTCGCTCTTCATATTTACGGTAGTTATAAAGAAATATTGTTCCGTACTATTTTCTTCTCTCCGCCACCGTTTATGTTAGTATGTTAGGGGTATGTTAGTTATAATATGGCTCGCGACAGCGAGCCATGAACAATTATAATGAACAATGATGTTAGGTTAGCCATGAACAATGATGTAAGGTTTGTTAGACCCGGCGATTTAGTTTTAAGAAAATATGTTGTACGTGTGAAGATGGAGGCAATGGTGGAGGTAGCAGCACTCGCGGAAGGATATACGAAGAATTAGGTTATTTTTCTACGGCGTTGGACCATAAGGTGAAATTGGTCCCTCTTCTGACTATCTCTCCTTACCAAACTATCTCCTGGGTTTCCTACTGTGTAACTGATGTATCACTGGTGTGAAACAATCCCTGACTATTACGCATATGATGTGTACCATCCAAAATTCACTCAAAATTCTTGAACCAACCACTTCCTTTATATATTTCTAGCTATGCCTCGTGAGATGGTGTTCTAATAGAATTGAAACATTGCGCATCATTGTTGCTACCAAGGCACTCTCAATATTTTAATGCGTTGGCTTCCATCATAATCTCAAACAAACAAATTACTACTATAAACATTTTATTACACTAAAATGTTTGGTTGAAGATTCATGTTAAAGCAATACATGTTAGTGGTGATAACAGTTCCACTTGTGTTTGAATAAGTTTGTGAAATTTAATAATCCCACAATATGCATAATTTTGATTTTTTTTAAGCTCCATATTTAGATCTGTTTTTGTTATAAGAAATATTTCTATCACCAGGGATTTGTTGTATTAGGCATGTTAGTGTAGTTCAACATTATATAAATAAAGCATATTATGTTTTCTGTTAATGTCAGTTTATAACTGTTAGTATTAGTTTAAAACATGTATTCTTCAACTGATCTATTTAATGCAAGTTAATTCTTTTCTTCTTTTCCAGCCTGGAGAATTTATTCATTGTTTAGGAGACTACCACATTTATGTAAATCATGAAAAAGCATTGCGAGAACAATTGCAACGTATTCCCCACCCATTCCCAACTTTACACATTGTTCGGAATGTTGATAACATTGAAGACTTCGAATATGAAGATTTTGAGCTTAAAGATTACAAGCCTCATCCAAAATTGAATATGGAGATGGCAGTGTAACTTCTCTTTCTGGAAATGTTAAATTTTGTGATCTTTTGTTAAGATTTTAAAAGATGAGAAGAGTATTGTTATTGTATCATTTAATTCTTGGTTCTATTTGTTGAATAGTGCCCTATGAGTTTCAAATTAATTATTTGAATTTTTATTCTTTTTAGTTTATTAAATTGTCAATAACGACTTCTTGTGGTATAAACTGAATTTTGTATGTGGTGGTCAGTCGTCCAACCTTTCATTTTTGTTTTGGAATGGCAAGGGATCTGCTCGTAAGATTCTTTGTTTTTGTTCTTTTTTTTCCTTGCAAGGTTTGAATATTTGCTACTTCAACTGGTTAATTATATTTTAAGACCTCAAACTCTGTGAATCCGATTTTGGTAACTAACTGGATTGTTTATTAGGGTATCTTATGACCTCAATTTTTGTTAAGGCAAGCTGGTAACCTGAATTCTTGGACGCTCAAAATATTGTAAATTATTAGTGCGTTTTCATATAACTTGAAAAATAGTATTTGCTTGCATTACAAATTTGAAATATTATTGAAAATAAAGTAAAGTACATCTGTACTGTACAGTACTAATATACTGTGATCTATGAAAATATTTTCCATACTGTATTGCTAAGTGGGAAAATAAAACATTTGTATAATAGTAGTTAAACAGGGAAAACATCAATTTTATTTTCAGAATCCCGAAAAGATAACTAAAGAGACTGTTCTCATTTTAAAGTGGATTGTTTGGTTTTGCTGACTGAATAATCTTGGGTATACTTCCTTGTCATGTGTTGTCCTCACTAAGTGTTGTCCAAATGTCGGTACTAAATTCTAAATTTTGGCAGAAAAGCTTTGACAGTAAAAATTTTAAAATTTATCATTAAGAAATTTGCTAAGGAGAAAAGTATTTCTTTATACTAGTCGTAATCATTTTAGACAGATGTTTCTTTCCAATCCAAAACATTCTCAGTATTCACTATTTTATTTGACTTTTTTAAATTTCCTATAATACTGTGCATGGGAGACTAAGTTCTTTCTTGAAGAGAGAACCGCGAGAGGAGGAAATATAGTCCGGAATTTCTCATAGTAGTGTCAGTCAGCTGTTGTTGGTCCCCTGCTTTTGGACATGTTCCACTTATCAATCGCAACGCCCAAATCGCCATTCCACTAAGGATGGGTCCAAGTCTGTTTAACACAGGTGTTCATCGTAGTATAAAATTGCATGCTATCGGCCCTGTATCACATTCTATCGCAGCGCTAACACCATAAGGTTGTAAGTCTTTAGTAGCGAATAAGAGAAAAACCATGCATGGGACAAAGTTTGTGGGTTAATGTTCCCAGAATGCAGTCTGAATGAAGCCTGAAAATTTGGAAAAATTATTGATTTTAGTATAAGTATTACATAATATTTTAAGTACTGTGATGAACTATTGTATTGTATGCTATAATGAATCACATTTTAGCTTTCCAAACATCCTAGTTCCATTCAAATGAAAATTTATTTTATATACCTGCAGTCCACAACACACATTTGTCTTACAATTAAATTAAACATGGCAAATTATAAAGAAAGGAACTTAATGTGAAATACATTAGGGATCCCAGGAGGTAAAACCTGTGTTGGGATTACCTAAATTTTAATCTTTTAAATTTAAATTATTACTAATAACATTTTATGTAACCTAATTGTACTAATGTGTACTTGTCTTTAGCACAATTGTACCAGTAGAAAGGAATGGTTAAAATAAGTTTTCAAATTATAGAAACATTGAAATTGCTGACAGTTGCAAGATTTAAAGGATTATTAACTTTGGATTTTGAGAGAAGACTTGGTTTTCTAAAACAAAACCAATTTTAGCCTCTTTAAAAATGTATTTACACTTAAAAGATAAATTTCTCCAAAATAAGCAACGAAGTTCAATACTCTAGGAGTAATAAAAGTATAAAATTGTTGGACAATTGTTAAATTAGACCAGTATTTATTCGTCTGAAATACAATTTTATGTCCCCAAGAATGATTAACACTACAAATGTAAAAAACTTAACACTATGAATAATTAAATACCTTAGTGAAAGAATATATGTTGTAAAGGAAAGTTACATCACAATACTTTCACTTTTTGACACGAGATGGGTTTTTTTGATGAAATTGCATTGCTTCGGGCAATTGAGTCGGGGTACGGGACCAATAAAAACGCACGATATGAAGGGAACCAATGGGAATGTTTCAAACTGAGGGCGTGAGATGAGACCGACTCATCTCGTCTGACTACAGATTAGAATACTCAGTCGCTGGGTCTTATTACACAACAGCGATTCGCAGCGTCAACGCTATGTGAGCCGTTGCACGCGATTTTTCCTTCCGATTGATTGCGCAGTACCACGAACGCCGGAGTAAATCGGACATGTGAACCTGATCCAAGCAACCGTGGGCATCGTAGCCGCCCGTGGTGGGTCGGCGCGGCTGTTGGTGAGGTATTCCCGCCAAACTTATAATTTGAAACTACTTCCTCAGTCGTAGCTTTAAACAATCATGAGACGAATATGCATGTTGAAATCGAAGTATCTGTAGAAATTTATTTTTCAAACATAACCTTAGTTTTTAAGATATGTATGCATTTTCAGCGTAAAATAAAGGATGTTATCCTAGTGGTATTAACTATGAAAGTTTTTTCTTTGAAAACTATCCAAACTCAAATACTCCTTTTTAGTTCTTTCCATTTTTTTCTCATTGGCAAAGCTTGTAGAGCGTTCCACTTGAACCTGCGACCACAACACCGAGTAGAATGGACGCAGTCGCTAAGTATGCCATCTCCAATAAGAGGCGAGAACCGAGTGACTGTGCCAAAGGGAGTATGGGAATTTGTGCGTAGTAAATATAGCTATTGTGTGAAATTACGTGTTCAAAAGTTGTGGACACGACTGATGGGTTTTCTCTTGAATTAAGCTATCTACAGGAGAAGTGTGAAAAAAAACAGGTTAGGTTGGCGGGAACACTTCGGTTGTGTGTATGCCCTTACTCGTAGACATAAATGTAAATAGACTCAGCGGTCTTATGTACCGATTGCCCGAGAGGGAAAACGAAATTTGGTCTCGTACATCGACTTAAGGCGGCTCCACACATTCGCTATTCCGCGAACTCCGAGCAACTGCTCGCCGAATGTGTGTGGATGGGTTGCTTTCTATTCGTCGCACCACGAACACCGGTGCTCGCCTTTTCCCGCAGCGTGTCGGTCTTGTGAGACACATCAAAGGAAACCGAGCATAAGCGAATATTCGGGAGTGATCTGTTCGTGGTACTGTCCACATATTCGTGCTTTTACGAATACCAAGGATCGCGAGAATACTAGTCGATACGAGTATTGTTACGGGTATTTAGGAGTAGATTTCAAAATATTTACACTAATTTATCGCTGAAAAAACTATTTGTAATTTTTCTCCTTATCGTACAAAGTAATAAGTGTTTTTAGTAGTGATCAAATATAGAAATTAAGTAATAAAGTAGTGATGGAGTAACTTATTTATTATCCCCAACGTGGTCATACGCAGTTTGCAATTGCTTTTTTACAATAAAGTTTATTTGATGTGTGATTTAAACCATTAACATTTCGATTAACTTAATTTTACTTTTTTATTAAGCGTCCTAAAGTTTTACAGTATTGCTATATTAGCATTTTCTATTTTTAGGGCTGTAATGACCTCGATGTCGACGAGCCGTAAAGTCCACAAAAAATCTATTTTTTAGCAGTTTTAAAATGTATTTTCTGTACACGATCGAATAATAATCCATGCATGGGCGAGGCTATTGAAAATTTAAAAAATACTATTACAAAAATAAATAATAAAAATATTACATTAAAAATAGCTTATTAATGATTTAAGTTCATTGATTGAATTAAGATTAGATATGACCATTTACTTTACTTAACATTTCACAAGAAACAACTACATACGCAGCAGAATATGTAATTACTTCAGATTCTCTCTCCATAACCTCTAATCACTAACACGAATATTCGTCGGTCCCAGAGCAAGCACGTGCTCGGCAAATTGCTTATGTCTGGATCAGTGTGCTTGCCAGCGAATACTCGGGATATACCCGCCGAATAGCGAATGTGTGGAGCCACCTTTAGATGGGCAACTCGAATATCCTCTTACTGATACGCACAAGCCATTGCGTACCTTCCCTTTTTCCCTCCTCAAAGCGGGTGATCGAAATAGGTGACACCTTACAGTATCTTGTCTCGTGTTATAGCTTGGTGTTTCCTCTAATGAAATGGGGCATAACACCAGGCTTGTTGAGTGATCACAAGGCGGTAGAGATAATACTATAAGAACATGAATGGGATATCATAGGAAAGAAATATAGATTTCAGGAAGATAGATTGAGAGAAACTTAAAGGGAGGAAACATCAAGGGAAGCTGGTAGCGCAAACGGCGAATCAATAGAGGATAAGGTGGATGCAATACAGGTGAGCCTTTTGCAAATATGTGCAGAAACTATGCGAGTGCGCACACGCAAGCGGAAACCAGGTTCGTTGGCAGACGAAAGAATTAACAGATATAAGTAAATAAGTACCGTACGGCAAAGATAACAGGAAAAAACGCACGAGGAAGGGAGTGACAGGGGTAACAAGTATAAGACGAAGAGAAATATTCAAACGAGCTGCTAAGCAACAGAGTTGGCGCAATTTTGTGGAGGTGGTTTGTGAAAACTTATTTGGGGAATCTTTTTTTAATGAGCATGAATAGGGTGTGTAGAAAGGAAAAATGGGTTACACTTTTTTGAAATAATGAATATAGTAGAGTGAGACTGGAGAATATTTGGTGAGTGCATTATATAAGGAAGATGATCTGTAGAATTTGACGTATCGTGCAGCAATAGTACCGGAAGAAGAAAACAAATGGAGATATTAAAAGCGACTAAACGCACGAAGACATGAAAAGCACCTAGTGACGATGGAATTACGCACGAGAAGATGCAGAGAAAACTAGATGTATTACTGTAACCTTTTATAAATCTATATATAACCCTTGTCTAAGAGAAATGTATTTCCTCATCTGTTGGAGTAAAGTTGTTTTTAAAAAGAAAGAATAGGTCAGCCAACATATCTAATTCATATAGGTCAATTTCTTTACCCCAACTTGCTGTAAACTCCTTGACCGTATATTAACACTGAATATCTAAGTATTTGTTGACAGAAACACGAATACTTAACAGTATATACTTATCTGAGGACATAACGCCAGACGGCATTTGTTGAAAATAGTGACAAAACGAGACGAACGGTATTGCGGTTGCATTTTTCTAGACACCGAAAGGACCTTTGACCATGCGAGGTGGAAGCACATTGTTGAAACATTGGAAGATAAGGGTTTACCACACTGTTGAAAATGGTGAAGGCTTATTTTACAGATAGATAATGATTTTCAAAGTAGGTGATGAGAGAATATTACGAACGGAGACAACAGGTTGTCCGCAGGGGTCATCGAGTGGCCCACTTTACTGTAATGTGGTGCTAGATACTATACTATGGGATATGGAAAAGGAAGGTATAATTTTTATAGCATATGCTGATGTTTTAGTGATAAATGTAAAAGGAAATTCGCGACGTGAACTGGAAGATAATGGACTTTTTTGTGGGACTTTAGGGCTCGTCAAGGTCATTAGAGCATAATGGACAACCGCCATTATCCTCTAATGTGCGCAGAAAATTATAGGAAGGGCATTGACATTGTCGGAGAGCAAAAACACGTGCAATATGATTTGGGAAACCTAAAAATAATAGGAGAATTCATAATAAAAAGTTGAATAGAAAGAAAATACAGGTGGTAACGGAATGGCGTTATTTAAGAGTAATATTGGATCAAAAGATGGAATTTATGGAGCACCTTACCTATGAACGGAAGTGGATTGACGTACAGCATGATAAGACTTGATATAATGAAAGATGACATCACGACGCGGCCTGCTGATTTTATTTTATCAAATTACTCTCCTCGATCTAACGTCGATTCCATTTCTCGTGAATCACCAACTCTTTGCGAAAAAAAAATTATATTTCATCATAATGTCCAATCCCTTTCAAACAAATTGACAGACATTGAAATTCTGGTACACGAAAATCCATTCGATTTGCTATGTCTCACAGAACATTGGCTTTCAACTAACAACATCAACGATACTGCTATTTCTAATTATTATTTAGCAAGTTCTTGCTGTAGACAAAATTTTAAAGGAAAAAATCAGCACGGAGGTACTTGTATCTACGTTCGTAATGATATATTATCTTCTCCATTGCCAGGCTACGAGAACTTCTGCGTAGATAGTGTGTTCGAATTTTCTGCAGTTAATCTGACCGACACCGGTATTGTTGTTTTGTGTATTTATAGATCTCCTCAATCAGATCCTGATATATTTTTTCGAAATCGCTTTAACACATATCACACATAAATCTACTAAATCTATCGTTATATGTGGCGATTTCAACATCGATTTCCTGAGTACATCCGACTCTGCACATTCACCAAGTAATCGATTCAAGAACCTTATCGACTCCTTCAACCTTGTTACTACGATAAACGACCCCACTCGCCTCTCCGGTTCATCTCAAACATTGCTAGATCAAATTATCGTTAATAATGGAATCTCGTATGTCTCTAAAATGTTTATCGCCGGATACAGTGATAACCTTACACAAGTATTGACTATTAGTAAAATACTAAAACCACTAAAAAACCTTTACAACTTTCAAGAGAATTTAATGACACAAATCAATCCATATTTATAAATTATTTGCGTGAAGAAACATGGAAAGATGTTTACAATTGCCAAAACACCAACGACAAATTCAATGTATTTATCTCAATATTCCTAAAACATTACAACTCGAGCTTTCCCACAAAACGCAAGTTAATTAACACAAAGAAATACAATAGATGGATCACCCAAGAGATATGAATTTCTTAAAAAAACGCCGTTTATATTATCATTCAAAACTCTATAACCAACCACCCGAATTCCATGATTATTTTCGTAAATATGTCTATTCTTCGAAAAGTAGTCTATGCCGCTAAAGTAATGGAAAACGACAGGCAGGTACTAAAATCGAACAACCGGATGAAAGCCATGTGGAATATTGTTAAAAATTACACATCAACTTATGAAAATCGCGAAGAAAATGTTTCTCTTCTAGACGATGAAAAAATCGTATCAAATCCGCAGGACATCGCAAATTTGTTTAATTCTTACTTCTCAGTAGTAGGTAAAATGACGAACTCAATATATACAAATCAATGTCCTCCAATTATATCCACCCACGTACCCAATTCTATGTTTACTTCCGAAACTAACGCCAGTGAAATCATGAGAATCATCAGCCCCTTAAAAAACAAATTTTCAACAGGCATAGATAATATACCTGAATTTATTGTTAAATTTTCGTCCCACGCTATATTAAATCCAATCATAAATATTTTTAATAGTTCTTTATCGGAAGGGGTGTTTCCCAATATATTTAACAGAGCTGAAGTGAAACCGTTACACACGAAAGGAAATAAACTTAATATTGGAATTTACCGACCAATATCTCTACTCCCCACTTTATCAAAAATTCTAGAAAAACTGTTCTACAAGCGTCTTCTAGATTTTTATCAAAAAATAACATTCTCTCTGACTATCAACACGGTTTTAGGAAATCCTTTCCACTACAAGCGCCATATTTTCCTTCTTAAACGATGTTACCACATCTCTTGCCCGTGGAGAAAATCCTCAGGGTGTTTTTCTTGACTTATCCAAAGCATTCTTTAAGCATTCGTGGACTTCCACATCAATGGCTAACTTCTTATTTAAAAGATAGATATCAACAGGTAGAAATATCCTATACTAAAAATAAAATACTTCAGCGTTGTCTTTCAGAAACAAAGCCACTTACTTGCGGAGTACCCCAAGGATCAATTCTCGGCCCTATACTGTTTTTATGTATGTGAACGACATGTCATCATCCACATCAGATTGCAAAATGGTTCTTTTTGCTGATGACACTAATTTACTATGTAAACACGCCAATGCTCAAAAAGTTTTGTCTAACCTTTCGACTTGGTTCCATGCAAATCGTCTCATTGTAAACACTGACAAAACAGTGTCTATGTCATTTCACAATAGTAATACAAAATCTTTACCCCAGGTTTGTCTTTCTTTAAACGGAACACAATTAAAAACTGTTACGAATACAACATTCTTAGGTTTCCATATTCAATACAACCTCAAATGGAATTGTCACGTTGACAATCTTAATTCCCAATTAACCAAATTGTGTTGCGCATTCCGAATCTTAGTTAACGCAGTTAGTCCACGTATTTCCCGTTGCGTATATTTTGCAAACGTTTACTCCCATTTACGTTACGGCATTACCTTCTGGGGTAATTCCGGTCAGAGTATTCAAACTTTCAGAATTCAGAAGAGGATAGTTCGGATAATTTGTAAATCTCACCCCCGAAACTCTTGTAAACCTTTATTCAAGGAATTAAATATCTTAACTCTTCCCTGCATTTATATTTATGAAACGGTCGTGTTTGTTATGACCGAATTACTGAAGTGTCACCCTCGCTGCATTCGAAACAGTACTCGCAATAGTAGTAATATTCATCGCCCTAGAGTGTCAACCACTCTTGACCTAAAGGGACCATACCATTCGGGAATCGTTCTATATAATTCCCTGCCCAAGAATATAAAAGATATTATGAAATTGAATATCTTCAAATCCGCGGTTAAAAACTACCTCCTGCGCCAGTGCTTCTACACTGTAAAATAATTTATTGATTTTAATAAAAGTTAAATCCGTCTTGTACTTTATCACGCCATTGCTGTAGTACTTTTTAAATAACTTATATCAATTTTAAAAAAAACTATTTTCTTCCATGTTTGTGTTGTCTTGTGGCTCGTATTAATTTAGTTATGTGTACTTAACTTTGGCACGTTTGTGTACATTAATTCTGTAGCCCCATCCTGGCCCGGGTTTTTCTCCGGTTTTCCTTTTGGTAGAGGCGGATTTATCATACAGGTTCTCTAGGCTTTGTCTAGGGGCGTGTTTATTGTAACAATAAATCGTGAATTTAGTGTTATTTCAATTCTTATGATTTTTTAAACACTGTACTCAGAATAATCGATAGTTCGATAATATTTTTTTCATGAATAGTTTTTGTGTTAAATTAGAAACATATTGACATTCTATTAGTATTATAACTCGTTGCTAACTTTTCATCTTATCTGAGAATTTTTGCTGAAATTTTTGAATCCGTCTCTGCCTTAGGGCCCTTGATCGGAATTGATGGGATGGTCCCTTGCTTGCTTTTGGAGAGTAAATTAGTTTATTGTCCTCCACGTGGTCATACGCAGTTTGTACTGTTTTTTGACAATAATTTTATTATTATATGTTGGTTATTTGAGACTATTATTAACTTACGGGAGTGTAGTGTGGGTGGGAATGGCTGTGACTAAAATTTGAGAATAATCAATAGAATTACAATGTTTAATATAGATATCGGAAGCGTACAGGACTGTGAGCTTGTGTGTGGACAGGACTTCAATGGACGCCTTAAATGTGCTGCTTGGAATATTGCCAATTGATTTATATGCACAGAAAACAAAATACAGTAGTTCACTAAAACAAGACGGTGTGATTGTGATTAATGGTGAAGAGATACACTGGAACAATAAGAAGTTAACTGAACTGTTATTGGAGACACGACAGACGCTGTGGGAAACAAGTGAGAAAGGTTGGAGAAATTTTGATTATATACAGAAGGTGAATTTCTGCAAGAAAAGCAAGGAAATAGTTTGTGCATAATAAGGTCGTGACACGACTTCTGACCGGACATGGGGATTTCAAGGCTTAGCTAAAACGAAAAGGGAAGTTCGACGCCACATGACATAGTGGGAATGACATAGAAATCATATCTCATGGGACTGTTCCATGTTTGGGCCAGAGACAGCGATATACATGAAGGAATATGGGCGCCAGGACTTCTTGAATATGACAGACCAGGATAGAGTAATTTCCGCTAAAGAAAAGTATGCTATGTATGATGAGTATATTAGTAAGATTGATGCCATATGATCAGTCCTGTGATAGATAAGCGCACGCCTCCACGACGGCGGGGACTGGCATTTGCGACAGCGCAAAGATGCGCATAGACTGAATAACTAGAAGAGCGCCTTGTATTACAATTCGGCGACAGACATGGTGGATGTACACAATCAAAATAAATGAAAAAATGTTTTATGTTATCGCGTACAATCTACAGCAGAGACCGCGGAGTCTACTTGTATGTACGATGTCCTTACCTCGCAAGCATTGTCTCCACGAGCAAGAAATATGTCGACATATGTTGCACGAGTTGATGTCTCCGTGTGAACGAGTCTCTCTGACACTTTCTGAATTTGCCAGACCATCTCTCAGAAAGCGTTGGATCAAGACTGCAAGCACAAGATCCCTTCTCCCTGGACATATAAGATTGATTTCGAACCCATGTGAAAGTTTTAGCGACATTTTGGTTGCAAGTTTATTTGTACCGCTCGTGTGGGGCTGATAGTTCAGTTTAAGTACGCGCTGTACGCAAAGACGTAAATATAAATCAGACTCCGCGGTCTCTGCTGAAAGTTGATAACATGAGACAGAAGATACTGTGAGGTGTCGCCTTCTCTTTCGCACACCCGCTTTGAGGAAGGAAGGTACGCAATGGTTTGTGCGCAGCAGTCAAAGAGGGGAATCACAGTTAAAATGTCCGTGGGGAATCGAGTTTCCCCACCCAAGTCGAAGACAGGGACATCAAATTTCGTTTTCCCCTTCGGTCAACCGGTATATAAGACCACTGAGTATTTATACCTGTGGATACAAAACCCTCGTAGTCAAAGATAGCGTACGTAAGCCGACTCACTTCCGACCATAGGACGTAAAAAAAGCAGCAACACAAGTTGGTCCAACCAGAGCATTATTCTTATAGTGCGTGTGGTCCAAAGTGACGTAAGGGAGGTGCAACGTTCAACCAATCAGACTTGAACTTCTGTATGGTACGTTAGCGCGTATTTGTCGTATGTGACTTAAAGCGGAGACTATAGAAAAGGAGCGACGGCCCCGCTTGAGATGTGATTGAGCTTAAGCCGTTCGCTTCGTGTTTCTTAATTACTTCTTTCTATCTTCCATCATATGTGTAGAATTAGATTATTTGCAATTTAAAAATAAAAGGTAGTATTGCGTTGATTCGTTCTTTACTCTATGGGCCTAATAATTTAACTCAAATAATATACATACTTATATACTTTTATGAATTATGAATACCTCTAGTGCACACTTGAAGAATACTGACAAGTATACATTTACACAAATTCTTACATTACTCAAAATGTGACGTTCGATTAATTACTTACATTTCAATCATTTTATTTTAATAGTTAAGGAATTAGAAAATTGCAGATTGCGCAGGAAAAAAGAAAATACACTGTATAAACGTCACTTTTAAGAAAATATTTAATAATTTATTTTTGGCGTATAGTATAAGTTAGCCATTCATTACATACACACTTTCCCCGACACCTCTTTTTCTTCCCTCTCAAATATTATTAATTGGGCTGGATTTCATTAATATAAAATTTATTTCATCACTGCACAGCTTTAGTCTATTCTGAATCTAATTTTGATTTATTTTAAGTTTAATTTGGTGTTTGCAGAAACTAATTGAATTATACTTTCCTAGGATTTTGTTCAAGTATATAATTTGTTTAGCTTAAGCATGTAGTGCTTAGTGAGTGTATGGTTAGTTTTACTTTCTCATATACGTAGTATATAGAAAGTATTGCAATCGTGAAAAAATTCGAAAACGAGATTTTTGCGGAAATATCCATTTTGGACCCCTTATTCCGAAAAAGTGGTTTTTGACTGGACGTCCGCTCCGTCCGTCTGTCGGTCCGTCCGTTTGTGCGCAGCACTCCTGACCGAACAAACAATATTTTGTTTTCATTTTTCGTATTTAGGGTAGAATTTACTTCTGATATATGCACGTGCTATCAATTTTCTTTTACTTGAACACAAAAGGCACTTCACATGAAGGTCAAAGTACATTTTTTAATATTTTTCAAAAACTGGTCCTTTCCAAAAACGATTTTGCTTAAATTTTCTGTACGTAAAGTAGAATTAGTATACATTACATCCGCAATAGCGGTATTTCGCTTGAAAGTTTGATATAGACGCAATAAAATAATTTCTGTCTGCTGCACTTACATTTTAGTATACGGTTTCATGAAGATTGAATAATAATTAGCATATATGTGGCTAAATGAGAATGTACATAAAGAATATTAATGTGTGTGAAATGTATTAAAATCTGTAAAATAAAGCAAATGAAAAAATATGACGGGGAGATCTAATCCCCGGTTGCGCGCCAGGGCAGCTGACCGGCGCGGTGCGGCGAGGGAGCGAATGCCGACGCATTAGCTAGGTTACGCCCGCACTGCAGGGGCACTAGCTCCATCCCCTGTGTGGTTGTATAATATTTAACAGTGTAAATGAACCTAGCAGTCGTACACTACACTTTTCGTAAACTTTATTGAATCACTGTGTGCATTACAAAAGCAGATTACATATTACAGAATACAGATTACTTCTAATAAATGAGTTGAGGGCAAGGATGTATATTGTATATGTGGTTAAAATAAAATGAAAAAAATTGGTGCCTGAAATCTAACATAGTATTCATTCCCTCTGGCCTAGGTCCGTGTCGCTGAGTATATGTCGCTATGGTTATCGACCTTCTCTCTGATGTGACTGGAGACGTGGATAATCGGACCAGATGGCACATTTACATTGCATCGTAGGATTTAGACTAAATATTCGTCAATTTGATTTGTACATTACGGTCAGTGGCGGATCTATGGGAAGGGGCTCTTTAGCTTCATTGCATCTGAACTCTCTACAGACAAAATTGAAATTGCTGAAAGGCATACTTTGTTAAAATAAGATTTTTCGCATACAAAATTTACATGTAGGTACACGTAATGCAGGCTAAACCTGCTATACAGTGCAACCACATTGCTGATACCACAACTCACGACAAACCTCCAATGTACTTAACGCGTTGTAAGGTGTTTCTTTACGGGACCTTTACCTGCTTCACAGAGGATGGGACGGTCTTCAGACGTTCGAAATGCTGTATTTTTTGTACATGCTGTAGATACATGCATGGTCATCTATATATGGCATTTATAGATGTATATGGCATTTATAGATGTATATGGCATTTATAGATGTATATGGCATTTATAGATGTATATGGCATTTATAGATGTATATGGCATTTATAGATGTATATGGCATTTATAGATGTATATGGCATTTATAGATGTATATGGCATTTATAGATGTATATGGCATTTATAGATGTATATGGCATTTATAGATGTATATGGCATTTATAGATGTATATGGCATTTATAGATGTATATGGCATTTATAGATGTATATGGCATTTATAGATGTATATGGCATTTATAGATGTATATGGCATTTATAGATGTATATGGCATTTATAAATGTATAGAGTATTTCTATTCATTTACGGGATGCCTTTCTCCCTTCCATACGTTGTATAGTATCTCTATACTTTGGAACCTGTTTATCTCACAAGTAAAACCTTTATTTATTGGTACTCTGATAAAGAAGTGTCCTCAAGCCAGTTGTACTAAATAATATATCCTAAACAAAATTGTTGATTGGGAGTTTTTAGAACTTTCATATATTTGTTGTTTGTTCATTATGTCTGCATTAAACATTTTTGTCGTGAAGAATTTTGAGAACATTCTCGCGACTGATTCTGAACTAACTTAGAGGCCTAGCGATGAGGACAGAGGGAGTCTCAAGTAGTCGAACCACCCAGTCAGGGCAATTACTTTAGTTCTCTTGTTAACTTACATTATTGGACACAAGCAGCGACAATGGCAGGAATGCAGCGAGAGCTGTAGTTCTCAGCGGAACCTCGCTATTTGGCGGACGGGCATCCACAAGGCCCTAGGCTTTGGAGGATGGAAGGAGACTAGGAGTTATAATCGAGTCGGGGCAAGTCTCCAGTCTGTGTTTGGTATATGAATGGGAGCGGATACTGGTGCTGGGATCTGGGGGTCTGCTATAACTCCCTCTCGCTGGGGGGATACATCACAGTTTTCCAGGCAGAGGTATTTGCTATACTGGCCTGCGCTAATCATATACAGAATACGTCTGGATTCAGGGGTCACTGTGTCCATAGAACAACATCCAAACTGGCAATGCCAACGGATGTTAGACATGCTCTGTGAACGAAACCCAATTACTTTTTGGTGGATCTCTAGACATGTGGGAATCATGGAAAATAAAAAAGCGAATGAACTGGCAAAACTGGAATCTAAGGGACACTTTGTTGGCCCAGAACCCTTATTTGCAGTATCTCCACGAAGGATGAGGTTGAAGGTTGTCAATTGGACACATCACACACACCTCACCATCGAAGCTACAGAATATAGCCAAGCAGTCTCGCGAGTTAATTGCTGGACCTAATCAAGGTCCTACTAAACTTAGGCAGGAGTCGTATGAGGGAAGTTTTGGGACTTATAAAAGGTCATAATACCCCACGGAGACATTTACACATTATGGGGATCAATCGGGATCCAATGTGTAGAAAATGCGACATGGAGACCTCCGCGCATGTACTGTTTGTGCGAAGCTTTTGCCCAAATTAAATACCGTTACCTAGGTTTATTTTTCGCGAACCTAGAGGATATCAGGAAGATCCACTCCTTGGTGCCCTTAAGCGAGGCCCTGGGGTTGGAGTAAACCTAAATATACTAAGGGGTACAAACGGTCTTTTTGGTCTACGTACGGAGCAGTGCTATTAGCCGGGTCAACCCAAACTGTAATCTGCGTTGTAAAATCATAATTTTCAAACATAAATTACTATTTCAAACTCCCCAGATCCGTCACCTGTTAGCACACCTCTTAATTACGGTCTAGATCCGACACTGGTTACGTTCACAGCCAGGTAGATCCACAGCTGTTGAGCTAGGCAACGTGTTCTGGAACTTGGGTTCATCACTCCATGTTACCAAAGTATGATTAATTTATCAATTAACATGTATGCAATTGGAGCATATAAATTAACTGAGTTTGACAATTGTTGAATAAATTGGAACCTAACTGTACTCGCTTGGTCCAGAGTCGAGTGACGTATGGTGACGCACTGAGCCGAAATTCCACAAAGATTTGCAACCCACGGACGTCGCTCTCATTCCGGTTTTGCCATTCACGAGACATTTTTGTGGTGTAGTGATGGCGCGACGTGATGGATTTTAGGCCAGTTGGAATTCGTTCGCACCTCGTTACTTCATGACAATCCAAAGAGGGTTCTCCCATTTACGTCATACCACTGACGTGCTGTCATGCCCAGTGGCGTAACGAGGGGAGAGCGGACCGCCTCGAGCTTCTTATCCGAAAAGCCGAAGGACAAAGAAGGGAAGCTGTTTTATGTATTATATACCCGCAGGAATATGAAAACGGGACTTCGTATTCTGGATGGATGATTACGAATAAATATGCCATGTTTCTTTTAAAAAGTTTGTTAGATAAGCTGATGCTACAACTTTACAATATATTAGTGTTAATCAGTTTTCCGTCTCTGGCGATGCGGTCGCACCGGGAGCCAGGGTTGTAGACACGGCTCAAGGCGAAGAAATTGGTTCAATAAATTTTATTCTAGATTTAAAGAAAAATTGCACTGACAACTTTGAGAGAATGGAAATTTTCGGAAAATCGCGGGCATTCGACGGGGTATATAAGGCCGAGCCGCATTGACACTGAGTTCACATTATAAGTGATTCGGCGTAGACTCTGAATGCGATCGGTAGTATTGAGTGATTTTGAAAATCTTTTAATTTTTGTTTCCATTTGTGTTCTTGACTGGGCAATAAGGTAAGTGTTAAATATGTATTGTTCTTACGATCTCACTTCACTGACAAGCATAAATGAAAAAATGTTTTCCAGGGATGTTAAAAAATAGGCGAAGATACTTCTTACATACATGGGGTAAACTCATGAAAAAATTATTCCTCAAAAGAAAGTTATTTCTTTTTAAAACTTAATTATCTGTAAAAATATTTTCATTGGACCTATTGCACACACGTGTTATATTAAGTCCATTAAAAAAATAAACTATACTATTAAGACATTAGTTCTTGGCACCATTGTATATTTCCACTATAAAATATTTTTAGGATGTTTAGTTGAATTTAATACTTCAGTGGTTACTCGAATGACAATAGTCATCCATGAACGTTAACATGGATTTTTTCTGAATGTTTTCACTACAACAAAGTGAGTTTACATTATAAAACTTAGACATCTATTGCATCACCTCAATGTCGTCTATCCTCTGCAGTTTTCTTGGAATTGCTACAATGAGAGTTAGATGACAAACGTCATCCCCTCAACTATTTCGACACTTCGGAGTGTTTAACATGTACTAGTAGGTTTGGAAACACATTTGTGTATGGGGACCTCCAAGAATACTCTCACCCCGGGTTTCACAAGGTGTAGGGGGACGTAGCAGATAAAGAACATTAGACTTGCAATGTTCTTTCGCCTTGGAATGAACAAACTTAAGATGTGGAAATGTAGTGGAAATCCTTCTCCACTACAAGCGCGATATTTTCCTTCTTAAACGATGTTACCACATCTCTAGACCTTGGAGAAAATCCTCAGGGTGATTTTCTTGACTTATCCAAAGCTTTCGATGTTATCGATCACGGAATTCTCCTTTCCAAATTGCATTCTTTAAGCATTCGTGGACTTCCACATCAATGGCTAACTTCTTATTTAAAAGATAGATATCAACAGGTAGAAATATCATATACTAAAAATAAAATACTTCAGCGTTGTCTTTCAGAAACAAAGCCACTTACTTGCGGAGTACCCCAAGGATCAATTCTCGGTCCTATACTGTTTTTATGTATGTGAACGACATGTCATCATCCACATCAGATTGCAAAATGGTTCTTTTTGCTGATGACACTAATTTACTATGTAAACACGCCAATGCTCAAAAAGTTTTGTCTAACCTTTCGACTTGGTTCCATGCAAATCGTCAACACTGACAAAACATTGTCTATGTCATTTCACAATAGTATCACAAAATCTTTACCCCATGTTTCTCTTTCTTCAAACGGAACACAATTAAAAACTGTTACGAATACAACATTCTTAGGTTTCCATATTCAAGACAACCTCAAATGGAATTGTCACGTTGACAATCTTAATTCCCAATTAAGCAAATTGTGTTACGCATTCCGAATCTTAGTTAACGCAGTTAGTCCATGTATTTCCCGTTGCGTATATTTTGCAAACGTGTACTTCCATTTACGTTACGGC